>CAIGRL010296905.1:0-11939 GCA_903798325.1 Fraxinus xanthoxyloides
CAAACTAGTATTTCAAGAAATTCTATAAGATGCTAATTTTAAAAAAATTTCGACGATATTATGCTAACCGAATCCACAAAACGTCTATGTCATCTCGAAGTTCATTTTGAGAACTATATCATACGCATATCGAATGGTTCAAACAAATATTGAAAATAATTAAAGATGTATCAAACGTGAGCCTTAAAAAGAGATATCTAACTCGTTTTCTCTTTAAAAAATTTCTATTATTATTATTTTTGAGATCCAAATTTCTCAATATAATTTACATAATTTTATTAAGAAATTTTACATGGGATATGACATTAAAAAATTTTGAATTTTACATCCAAAAAAGGCATACCCCATGTAAATTTTTGGATATAAAATTACATAGAATTTGATTTATTTGGATGTAAATTTTCGAATGTAAAATTCCTTACAACATTTTTGCAAATTTGATTGTGCCCTTAACGCAAAATGTCTGCATCCGCCCCTAACTCTGAGTAGAGTTGCGTTTATTGTGATGTTGTACGAAATTTTGAGTTGGGATATCCTGTTAACACCCTGTCCCATAATCTATTTTGATCATCAGAAAACTTTTCGCTCATAGTATGACAAGTTTATTTATTTAGGATGGAGTCGTCGATACTTCCATATGACAAGTCGGCACAAACAATGGAAAGAAGAATAAGAACACAGAATTGTATCAAAGCCCTTCGCAATAAATTGAAATATCGAACGAGGACTAGCAAATCAATGTCTCCTCTCTGAAACGCTACAAATTTAAAGGCCTGTTCATAATAAAGGCAGGCATTGCAATACAAAGCGTTCACCTTGGTAGAGATGTGCACACGAAGAAGAAAATGTAGTGATCATCCAGCACGTTTCTTTCATTTCCAGAAGAAAACACGACGCATCCAATGCCTACAGTCGGAAGAATTTGAAAGCGACGAAGTAGCCCCAAGCTCATGATGAATAGGAACAGCTCCCCATGTTAACAATTATTGCAGTTTTTTTGAGTCGGAGGTTTTTCCAGAATTACAAGACTTCGATTTGCAACCAAGTGAGAAAATCTTTAGGATCAATTTATCCATCTCTTCCTCCTTTTTCTCATACACGACAAAAGCAAGAAAGGCAATGGAAACTCCTGCACAGTTCAAAGACAATAACCAAATGGCAACTGGTGTGAGATCTTGGACATAAGTTGTGTTATTTGGCACCCTCAATAAACACATGTATGCATGCACAGACACAAAATATACACTTACAGAACCATTAAATCAAAATGATTCAAAATGTCAATTGCATACAACTGGGTAAACTGGATGACACGTTCACACAAAAACAGAGAGTGCATACCTATAACGAACATATTGTGAAAAGAAACAGCTCCAAGGATACTGAGAGCCAATAGAGAGAGAACAACCTGTTCCACAACCAGATTCAGAATAAGAAAAAGATTGGTTGATGAAATCTCAATTACAGTAAATGCATTGTAGAAGTGCATCATAGAAAAAAAGTGAGCAAGGTGACTACAAGTTTTTATTATTCTTTCTGCTGGTGAGAACCTGAGAGTCGCTAATTTACTTCAATCCTACTCCTAGTATCATTTTCCTTTAGCTCGACTTACAGGCAGTTCATGGATTTATAAAATTAACATCAGCATGCAATGCCTGTATCCATGATGATGGTGCATGGTATATACCCCACTCATTCTACTTCAAAGCAATTACTCTCCTAACGTGTTCTCCCAAGAAATTAGCCATGTCTGTTCAATCTAAAGCTACCTCTTCTAGAAAAGCCACCATGGGTTCGTGTTACTTCATCACTCTCCTAACATGATCTATTGGGATTGCATTGCTCCCAATGAATGATAGCGTCTTTCCATTTACAGAAGATACATCTTAACCATCTAAGTTTAATGTTCACTGAATTTATCCACAATTAATGCCACCTCCCCTTTTGCAGTACAACATCATATCATAGTTTATCTAATCTATAATTATCACATATCCACTTTTATCTTCTCATTATGATATAGTCATCCTATGAGCATTTTATTATTTAATTGCTCAATAATCAATATCATAAAAAAGAGCTTGTCCAATATTTCATCCTATAAAACTTCTATTTTAAAGGCGGAACTTGGTATCTTCATTCTTCCAACCACATAATCTTGTGCATTATGTCCTCCCTTCATTAAAGGGTTAGGTACTCCAATCACATAAGATTCCCATGACACTTCATTTGATCCAATCCCCTCTACTCTTGTGCATTATGTCCTTGTCACATTCCATGCATCTCATCTTAGTTCTACTTAATCTCAAACTCTTAATTCCAAAGTGTTACTCCAAACTAAGAACAAAGAAATGTAAAGCATAGAAGAAAAGTGTATTGTGAGAATGAAAGACATTAAACAAACTCAATGGTTGACCAAGTGAAGAAATCTAAGCTACATTTTGAGTAAAATATCAAAGGGCATTGGGTATTGATATCACATTCAACAACTTGGTATGAATGAGTTATTTTCCTAGTGTAGAAGATACCATACCCTCAATCGCTGGATTGCAGCCCATTATGCACACCATTCTCTATCCAATCTTTACCCATCCAGAATTCTACATAAGCTCGTTGCATACACGTGGATATCTTGAGTTAAAGCTTTTAAAAGAACTTCCTTAAACATCTTTGTAACAAATAAAATGAAGGAAAAAATGCAGATACAGTGAGCTTCCATGAAGTGTGCAAAGCAATTAAAACGCTAATAAAGATATTACCTTAAGAAAAAGTATCCAGTCACTTCCTTTGCAAAGTGATTTTAAACAAATTAGTGCAGAGTTCCACCCCGACGCTACTGACATAGCAACTTGGTGAGACTTATCTTCTGAAATGCAAAATTTTGACTCTTGGATCTTTTCAATTTTATATCCCAATCTGCACAAACACAGCCATCATGAGCATTCCTAATACTTCCTATTATGTAGATGTCCTATTAAAGTGATGTTAATATTCTCTTTCGGACAAGAAACTTGCAACCTAAATACAAATAAAAATATTATAGTGCATATTGTAGATTAAGAAAAATCAAATGGATTTGCATTCTACTCAAGTATTATTTTGTCTCTTTTATTCATCACACTCATATCAGTCACCAAACAGACGATTCACGGAATTTATCCCTTTGTTTAACAACATAGCTGAAATGTATACGTCCTTATGGTTATCTAATTCCATGATAAACCCATACAAAAGCTCAAAATAATTGCTTGAACAGAAAGAGAGAAAGTTGGCATATATACACTCTCTCTGGTAACTTGGCATGGATGAAAAGGAAAATTGATGCTGCCAGCAGAAGCTTGGAAACCGCAGTTATAATGGTATATCCAGTTGCAATAAAATTGAAGAAAAATGCAGCCAAGATCAACAGTACTTTTAGTGTTTGCTTTTTATTCCTCCAAAGAAGCATGTCAGCAACTGCAAATGTCATCACATAGTGATAATTTTGTGAAACACATTCAAGAATCCAACAATATAGTCATAATTACATGTTAATTTTAATTTACGCAAGCAAAAATCAAATTCAGAAGTCTGGCCAAGGGGGAGCAAGCTCAAAATAAAGCTACCGAAACATAACCCAAAAATAACTACAAGAAATAATGCCCATCTAATATGTTTCATCAACCTATATGAGCAGAAAAATGAACAATATGAAAAACTGCATGCTATTTGCAATGATAACAAAGCAACATAAAATAACTTGTAAGCTATCATATTTCCTTTTCATCTCAGCCACCAAGCTCCTTCCCTGATCATGATTAGTTGAGCTTTCAAACCATTCCAATATATGCTTCCATCTTCTATAGAATTCCTTTCCTAATGCATTTTCTTTTCACCCGCTCCGTCACATCACATCCAAACAGACCACATCATTCTTGATTCTTGCTTATTATTCTTTTTACATAAATTCTTAACATTCCAGAACTCTTCATGTCCTCAGTCCTTCATTTATTAGCTCCACAACCATAGGATCATATCATAGATCAAGATAAACTTTTTGTATCTTAGGCCCTGTTTGAGCCCCATTTTTTTGTGTATAATGTATTTTGGAATAGTAGATTGATGGAGAATGTGCGGTTAAAAAATAAGAAAAAATTTTGAATTTGCGTATAATATTGTTTTATTGAAGAATGTTTGGTTGAAAAGAAGAGATAGAAGCATGTATTTTGAAAAAAATGAAGATCAAACAGGGGCTTAACTTTAATGCAACCAACCAATTAACCAAAGAGAATCCATACAAAGTATTAACATTAGAATTTTTGGATAACAAGGGGGAAGAATCCCCAGGTGCAGTTGAGGTCATAAACCATTCTACATGATCGACTTTTAGCTTCATTTTCCATGACATGTTGTGGAACTGAAATTGAATCATATAGTTTTCAGAAGTCTAAGTCACTATTAGATCCTGACAAATAAATGCATACCAGTGGTAACAACATGTCCTAGTGGTTGACTCATGACAATACTAGAGATAAGTAATGACACCGTATGAACTGAATGCTAAAATACGTGGAACATTTTGCATCAAGTGAAGAAAGAATAAGAGCTTCAGTGAGAATAAATTGATACCCTTCCCGTTTCCAAGAAGTAAGGCAGCTTTCGATGGCCTATTGTTTGTGGTTGTAACATCAGCCCTCAAGTGTGGGTATGATTCAATGGTCCTCCTAAGGCCCTCCTGCAAACCATTAATTTTCATTGAAGAAAAAAAAAATCATCACAAATAATGACTCATAGGCACCAACAGATTTTCTGCCACCAAAATTTTTAATAGGTCTTTGACAAACTCAATCAAATATCAGAGAAAATATTGCCTGGAAGTTCATGCCAGTGTTTGTGGGTACTGGAGGAGGTTTAAGATTTCCTTCTATTAAATATGTGTGGAGGAAGCAATCAAATAAAGCGATATAAGGCTACACTTATTTACATATGTTCGACAAAATTAGAATTTTTTGGCTGCATAAAAGATCAATCTATCCAATTAGCTTCAGAAGCGTGACAAATTCATAGCATATAACTATCTATACTTTGTTTAGGAAAAATTTATAAGTAGAGAGAAATGAGTGATGGATAAACAGATACTACTTGTGGTTCCATTAAAATGTGTGAATGAAGTTTGACCAATTTTAAAAATGTTGCCAAATCGGCTTAATAAACCAATAAGTAGGTGTCAGGCAAGAGAAACACAATTGATTCAGAGGGACATAAAAAGGACCTGGAGTGGTACAATTGGTCTGTAGCCAAGACGATCATTTGCTTTAGAACAATCAAATGTCCGGCTGCAAGACAAAAGTCTAATTCTTGAAGGCGTCAACTGCGGAACCTTCATCCCATAAGGGGCTAAAAGCTTATAAATTAACTCCACCATATGTGCAATTGGCATCATAACAGCAGCAGGAATCTTTATTTTTGGCCTGCATACTATATAAAATCAGAAATATAGATAGCATATGTTGGTAATTATAAATTTTTACATGGAAATTAACACACTAAGAAACAAAAGACAACAGAGTTACAGATCCTAACAGAGTCGAGGGAAAAAAAACAGATATGCACATAGAAAATAGTGAGAGAATAATATTTTAGGTTTCTTCCCTTAATATAGCATCCATATCCAAATGATGCTAGTGCATGGGACATCATAGCATATATACTAGTTCTGGAGTAATAAAGTGAAACCATCGCACAATCAAGAACCAAGATATGAAGAGGAAAAATAAAGGCACTGGGAAACATGAATTCTATTAACAAAATCAATGAGTGAGACTTGTCCAATTCCTCCACAATCAGCTTTCATACCAAGTCAAGGAATCTATCCTAACAAGTAACACCCATTTGCTATGAGCCGATAAGCTGTAAAACTACTAGTTTAGAATTGACCAGTGTAGGACCACTTCCAATACTTCGAGTAGCAAGATCAGATAAAATACTTCTCTATCCATTGAAACACTGAAACCTGCAGTGGAACACTTAGATCCTTCTGACAGGCCAGCAAAAGACACGTACTAACCCAAGGGAAGTAAGTAGGCTTCATACTCAAATAACAAAGGATTGAACTTCCCTTAAGAAAGAATAAGAGTACCTTTCATAACCAAGGCCTTCAAGAATAAGAGACATGAACTCCCAAAATTTGATTGGTTCTGCATTGGTAATAAAGTATGCCTGCAAAGGAAATTCAATTAAAAATTTGTCTATTGAGGCACAGATTTACAATCATGTGAATTCAATAATACTTCAAGAAAATACATATTAAAAATCCCTTGTATGCTTTATAAAGTATTTGTGAAAAATATCGGTGCACTAGTCTAGAAATCTGGGATTCTTCTGAATTTTTTTGGAATGCCCGTCTTTTGAAAGTACTCTATTTAGACAATCCTAGATACACTTCAAGAACATGAGTAACACATACTCATTAATTGGCTGACAATTTGACATACATCCAAAATAACAACCGATTATCAACAGTATAACAAGATGCAAGGAAAGAAAAACATAAATAGAAAATCGATAAGTTCTTCCCACGCTGGTACTCACCATTTTTACATGAATAATTGGACTAGAAATATACATTTATATGAGGCTCTGATGAACTGAAATGGTATCAATCAACTTTATGCCTTGCAAGAAACAAATGTTACCTGACCAGCAGCTCTTTCTGTTACTGTCCCTTCTGATGCCAGGGCTCTTTCAGCACATATATGAGCATGTGCCACATTGTCCACGTAAGTAAAATCATACATGTTATTTCCATCTCCAATAATAAACTGGACAATTCACAGTAACCCATCAGAGAAAATGACCAAAATTGTCTGGATATGCAAGTAAAAAAAAAAAACACTACAAAATAAGTACAAAATAACAATGGCATAAAAGGAAAATAGACAAGTTACACTTGGTAAGGTGAAGTAGAGTTATTGCCAGGAATGAGCATCACCAAATATAAATTTCATGCAAAGGAAACCCACAGAACTGAAATCTGAAAAGCAAAACAGACTAGTCTCATGCATTCTCTTTAAGCTAATCAAAACTTAATTTATTTCGTTGCTGTCAGATAAATAACTCCATTCAATGTGTGACAAAGTAAGAATACACGAACAAGCATAACGATAGTAACAATACAAGAACAAGCAAAACAATAACCTTGGATTTCCCAGCCCTTGCTGCAGCAACTAAAGATGGAACAAGTAGGTTATCACCAGGACCAAAAATGCTGCTAGGTCGAATGCAGCATGTTAGGAGTCCATTCAAACCATTTGATTTGATAACTAGGGCCTCTCCTTCAGCTTTCGTAGCAGAATACGAATCATTGTGCTGAAAAATAAACAAAAAATAATAATTATTTTGATAAAGGTGCATCAATGACTAGTCACGTGACTCAAAATCAGATTTAAGCTTCATTTGCATGATGCAGAACTAAGTTAGACCAGGAGAAGGGCATCCAAGTCTTTGTTTTCTTACATCACCAAGTGATATGATATAGTGAAATTATGTGGAGACACTACATCCCATCTGATTCAAATAAAAACAGAGGAAAAAGAGGAATAGAGATAGCTAAATGAAAATGATGTCTTCCTTTATTTGAAATCCGGTGTCAACTACTGAGAATACAGAGAGAGGAAGGCAAAATTGACATAATAATCTAAGCACTTTTAATGATCCCTCTTGATCATTGAATATAAAGATAATGCCGATATTGTTGTGATATTAAGTCAACACAGTTCAATACCTTAGCAGGATAAGGCAACGATTCATCCCCATTAAATATTCTGTGAACACCATCAAAGACCACACTTGGAGAACTAGTATACACAAGTCTTTTTACTTTTAGCTCAATACACGCGTCAATAATATTCTTGGTTCCTGTTGCAGTATAATAAAGAAAAATAAACGTGGAGTTGATAAGGCTAGAGTCTTTCAGAAGCATAGAGAGTATATTTCTTTATTGAGCTCTCAGAAATCCCAGATACCTTGTACATTGACAGAGTGATGGAGCTGATGGTTATTAATGGATGAATCAGGAGCAGCCATATGGAAAACAACTTCCACTCCTTCGCAAGCTGCACAAACACATGGATAACCCAGAAATGTTCAAACGTTATATCAAACTTCTAACTGAAGCATTGAACTCATCAATTTCCACTGCAGAGAGAAATCAAAATCAATAACTAGCCAAGTCAAAACACCAATTAACACTCATCCCCTGGGATTTAGAAACTAGTGTACCCTGTGTTTGCTTCAAATTTCATTAATTATTTTTTACTATCAAACTCGCAAACAACTATTCAATAAATACAGTTTCCTGGAAATAGTTTCTATTAGAAAATCATGAATTAATACACGTGATCCCATTAAAACTTTATGCCCTTTCTCCAACTGCTCCCCTCACATGCACTAAAATAATAAATAAAATAATAAAATAATTGTGCTCATCAAAGTCTTGATGAAGTGTGGAATGACACACTTGAGAATCCAGATGTTCAAGAAATAGATAGACCAGCAATGGGAAGGAACAGCCCCTTTACAAATTTTCAATAAGAAATCATTGCTATGAAATCTGAATCCCATCAAATTTGTTTCATATGCTATCCTTATTCCAAAGTATTATAATTTCAAAATTTTTAAAAGAGTACTGTTAGGTTAAATGTAGCATAGTGACTGACTGCTATTTACAATTTTGGAAGCAATCTTTAGAAACGAATAATCTCACATGTGAAATGAAATTCTTAGATGCAGGGTGACGGTGAAACGGGGTGGATGTAGGTAGGGCGGACCTCCGAAATTTTTTTACCTCCAACCTATACGACTGGCTCAAGGCTCTAGCGTGAAACCTTGATCCAAACTCCAGTTAACACAGTTAAGAACAAGAGGACACTGGTCCCACATGCCAGTTCAATATACATCTAATGCATGAGAAGGATGATTCCATCTTAACAAAGACTATCAATAATCGTCGTATCCATCAAACATGTAAAACATAAAGAACTAAAGAAACTCAAAGAAACAAACAATTCAGATATTAAAAATAGTAGGCAATAATAAACATAACACCTTTAAGTACTTGGGATTTGTCACGAAGATCTGTGGAGATGTAATGAGCACAGCCAGACCTCAGGGCCTCGCCGAGAACACCCTTCTCCTCTTCGGGATCCAATACGATGCTGGGACCCAAATCTGCTATACGGACCTTAAACATCTCATATTTGATTAACATTGCCACCAAATGCCGTGCTGCAAAGCCTCTTCCACCCATCACCATGCACCACCTCTCTTCCCCAGCCATTTGGAAATAATTTCCCAACAAATATTACCACTATTATGGTCCTGCGAACTGATAAATGAGCAATGCTGTGATTAAATATTTATAATATGACATTAAATAGCTAGTTTTGCATGCACTTATCTCTGAAAAATGTGGCAACTTAATTAAAGTATTTAATATACAATAAGAGATTGATTAGTTTCTTTATAACACGTCTTTAATGGCACTTGAATAAGAAAATATGGGTACTGAATGAAAATTGAATTTGAGACAGAACGACCTAAAATAGGTAATTGAATTGATATTATTACAAATTAACTAGTTTCTTTAGAAAATGACATTGAATAGCTAGTTTTGAATTCTTGGAATTGGTTTGCCATTTCCAATAACGATATAATTGACAACTCGAAGTTGCACATTATCCCTTGCAACAGATCCGGTGGAGATGGTGAGTGTACTGAGCAGAAGTGCAATACCTGGATCTTGGAGTGAGAGCGAGAAAAATGTCAGATGGAATACACTGAAAATGTTGAGATTCTACAAAAGCAAGAGGAGGTGGAACCAGTTTCTGTACCGATCGGCCAAACACCATATATGTTTTTCGGTGAGGAAAATTTGCAGAGTTTGTCCCCAACTTATCGCCCTAGTAGAAAAGAGGTTCTCCTTCAAATTTCTTTCATCCCCAAACTGTTTTCTAGGAGTAAACAAAGAAACCGTCAAATCGTAAAATTGAATCGGAATCTCTCTTTTGAAGTAGTTGATTTGAGTCCATGTGAATCCGTCAACGTTTTGATTTGAACCGAATCAAACCGCTTCGAAATTGTTTGATTGAAATTTCAAAATTTGCAAACCGTCAAATTGTTTACAAAAAAATTGAAAATAAATTAATATGATTTTATTCAATCTCATTAAAATTAAACACATTTTAGTTAAAAAGATACATCCATATTAAATGTATTTCAATGAAACTCAATACCTAAATATACAATTATTCATCCCAATTAATCGATTAAATCATACTCAAATACCCATTAATCATCATAATTGTGAATGCAAAACCTCATATTGGGTGAAGTTTTGAACAATTGCCGTTGAATCATATTCATCGATCGTTCATTACAATTGAGTAGATAATTAAATCTAAATTTTAATTCAAATTCACATTTATTTTCCTTCTACTAATAATTTTCTTGAATATCGGCAAAATTTTTAGATTAGTTTATCCAGATTTTCTTCTTTTTTGATAATTGTTTGCTATGTTTCTTATTGTTAGCTGTGTTGTTTTAAACTTATTTGAGTCGGGCTCCCTTAAATTTTTCGCGGATATTTTTACTCTTTTTGTTTATTTGATTCTCAATTTCCTGATCAGGTCACTCAATTATTTATTTACATTTTTTCTGGATTTTACTGTTAATTACTAGAATGATTTGGTGGATTATTTAAATGATCATATTGAAAATTTGATCGACGAGAATTTGGACATATTGCTTTGGTGGAAAATGAATTCACATATGTACAAGAATGTTCATTCAAATTGCTAAAGGTGTATTAACTATTCAAATTTTCACAATTTTTTCTAAGCATGCATTCTCTATTAGTGGTCTAATTATTGATTCCTTTAAGAGTTCGTTGATTGTAAATATGGTCGGGGCATTGATTTGACCTAAAAATTGGTTGCATAGTAACAAGAAACCTATAGCAATTTGTTAATTTTTGGATGAAGTAGAAGTATTGAATAATTCACAAATGGAAGAACACCACAATTCAACCAAAATAAAGAAATTGATACTGTATAAGTGGATAGTGAAAGGTGAAAATTATTTTGTGATATTGTTGTGATGTGGACAGTGAATTATAGAAATTGCTTTGTGGTTTCGTTGTGATATGGGTAGTGGATTGTGGAAATTAGACTTTTTAGTTTTGTTGTTATTTGGATATTGGAGGTTAGTGAATGTTGTTTTTATTATTGTATCGCTTGTATTTGATTTTTCCCTGTAGTGTTGTATAAAGAAGTCTTTTACTTTATTTTTCAGTTCAACTTTTCTCATTTCTTGATATTTTGATTCTGAATTTTCATGTGTATTGAGGAAGAACAGCAACATGTCTATTGGTGAAACGTATGTGTGCAAATCAATTTTAGAATTGGTAACCTTTATGAAATACTACCCTAAAACCGGCAAACTTTTTGGAATACAACTTTGAAAATAGTAAACTATGCGAGACATAACCCTGGATTGATAAACTTTACGCAAAATAACTTAAAATCAACTTTAACCGCTAGAAATTAGCAAAGGAAACGAGCATTATGAAGACATTAATATCAAAATAAACAAGTTGTTATCCCATAAAGCAACAATGAAATAGACTTTAACCAATAGATAATAAAATAAAACATCGAAAACAAAACTTAATGCAATAACAAACACCGTCAAAACTTGTAGAGTGCAAAATTTATCCTAACCTTCCAAACCAGGATAGTATAGAATTGCAGAATAGCATAATACAACAGAATGGCATGCAGATACTCCAGTGAACAAATTGCTGATTTTGATTTATTTATTTTTTGTTTGATTCTTGGGACATCTACGTTGCAATCGCGTGTTGGTTTCTCTCTCAATTGGTTTCTCAAACAAATGAAGGCCTT
>CAIGRL010296914.1:0-10904 GCA_903798325.1 Fraxinus xanthoxyloides
GTTAAAGTTTAGCGACACGATTTCGAGAAAACTAATTTTATATTATTTAAAATTTCTCGGTCGCTACAACAATTGTTACACAACTACAGGGTCGGCCTTTGCCCAAGGCAACCTAGGCCGTTACCTTGGGCCTCAATTCTTGAGTGGCCTCAAAAAATTAAAAGCTCAAAAATTCAACAAAAAAACTCATTTCTTTTTTTAGTTGGGTCCTTTATTCTATTTAAAAGACATCACTAAAAAAGAGGCCCAGAACAGTTGGACACTTACATCCTTAATGAGATTAATTTTTTTTCAAAGAAAAAAAATCTTCCATAGTTTTTTAGTAAGCTTATAATTTTTTTTTGAAAAAATAAAAAATTAATTTTTATAGAAGTTAAAAATAAGTTATTTATTTCAAAAGGGCTCATTTTGTTTTTCAAAAATAATATAAAAAATCAATTTGAATAGCATGAATGATACTAAAGAGATCAATATGATTATAGAAAACTATATTTAAGAGTTTCGTAATAATTTGTGATCTAGGACCTCGAATATCTTAGAGTCGTCCTTGCACAATTGGATAACTAGTGAGTCTTATTAAAATCAGGAGTATACGCTAGAAAATTTGTTCATGATTTAAGAAATGACATAAATTTTTGTGACAATATCATTATTGGTGATTAGAATGAATTGACACCGAAACTTCGCTCAACATTTTACTTATAAAAAAGAAAGATTTCATAACTACGAGATTTAGTTTTACTAATTTCAAATTTAAAAGATTATGTTTAATATTTTAAATTTCAGAGCTTTTCAAGTTTTATTTATAAATTAATTAATTATATATATATATATATTTTATTAATTAAATATATTAAGGTCACAATTCCATATAATGTGGTTATAAATCACAAATTTTATGTCACAAATTATTTTATGGTCACAATTCCAAAATTTTATAGGTGATTTGTTCATCGGTTACAAATAAAAAATTGAAACGTCACAAATTATTTTATGGTCACAATTAAAAAAATATTATGGCATAATTTGTTCATCGGTAACAAATCAGAAATTTTATACGTCACATATTATTTATTGGTTACAAATTACAAATTTTATAGGTTACAAATTATTTTATGATCACAATTCAAAAATATTATTGGTCACAATTTGATAATCGATCACAAATCAAAAATTGAAACGTCACAATTTATTTATAGGTCACAAATCACAATTATTATAAGTCACAACTAGTATATAGTCACAAATGTCAAATTACCGTTCACAAATTAATAATTTTTTAGGCCACACATTATTTTTGGTCACAAATTATCTTTTTCATTTGTCACATATTGTTTATTGGTCACAGATTAACCAATTTAATGTACACAAACGATTATATAATCTGTGACCACCAACTTGTGACCACCACCTCACCATTCCCTTCGGCAGCACCACTGCCACTGTCGCCACCACAACCGCCACCACCTCCCGACAGCAATACCACCTCAAACAAATCATCACAACCACCACGTCGACATGCCCATAGCCACCAACTCCAAGATCCGCCACCACCGCCACCAACAAAATCACTACACACAACCACAAAACAACCACCGTCTTATCTAACAGATCTGCTTCGCTTCTCGTAGATCTCATGGACCACCACGCCCACCATAGATCCACCACCACGCCGGCACAATTACAGTACTCCATAATTACCCATTTACACTCAGTACCTGACCCAACTCACAATCTACAGTCCACTACCACAAAATCCCAATTAACCCAACCAATTAAGCTCAAAACTCTATTCATTACCTTCAACTTCCAGACCTCAATCGTATCCATCAAATTCAGCCCAGACATATACGCCAACTTCCTGACCTCAACCGCATCTATTTAATTCAGCCCAGACATCTGCGTCGCCACCACCACCTCGCACCACACCGCCATCAACACAACCCACCATATATAGACGCACCGCTGCCACCACCAACAAAGCACCACAACGCAACAACACACCAGCCCCACCGACACCATTGAACCGCCGCCACCATCATGGGTTCTTCGCAGATTCCTACAAGGACAAATTGCTGTAAGGACAGATCACTGCGAACTGCTGCGAAACACATCGTTGGGGTGTAGTGCTCCGGCATGTTCTCGTCTGCGCGACGGTGAGGCAGATTAGAGAGAGTGGGATTGAAAGAAAAGAGAGAGGAGGATCGAGAGAGAAGAGAGAGATTGGGGAGAAAAATGGAAAAATGAAATAATTAGGATTTTTGCGTGTATCGTTGGGTAGAATGAAGATGTAAATTTAATTTTGTAATATAATTATTAATATTTTAAAATTTTAATTATCATATGATTTTTGAAATAAAAACTTGAAAATTTGAATTTTGAAATTGAAAGTTTAAAATTCTTGTATGGTGTAATTTCCACAAATAAAAATTTGATTGACATTTCGACCCGGATAGGCTTTATCACACCTAAGGCCAGAAACTATCTTAGAATCTGTCAAAGCATCCTTATCGGGAAATTTAAGAAAAATCAATGAAGTGGAAATAGAATTGGAATCTTTCTATTTAAGAATCTTGGATTCTTCCAATTAAATTAGTCAATAGTCAACAAATATCTCAAAGTCAAACTACTGCTGTTTTGTCTCTGCCTAGCAGTTTGTACAACTATATTAAAGCTTTCCTAGATTGGAATTTGAGCCATTAAGGTATATTGTCGACCTCAAAATCTTTCTTATCTTTCGATAAATTCGAAGAATAAGTCTGACTACCTTAGAGGAGGAGGGGCCGTCGCTTCCACTACGATCATTAAGTTAGAAGAGTATACAAACAAGAAATTTAAATATCACTACTCCGACACTGGAGTTGTTTGTCATATGCTACCCTCTAATCTAAAGTTGGTCTCAATGTTACGTCCATGTATTATATAAAGGGATGGTCTTGGGACATATATAAGTAAAGCTGACAGTAAAGATGTAACGTCATATAATCAATCCGTAATAATGTGCCGGTCTATTCTAGCTTTGGGTCAGGCCATGTCGAAGGCCTCAAAAATAGTATATCGGTTGCTAATAATACATGCACATAGATAGATTTATATAATACGAGCAGATAAATAGATTTGTTATGGTGTTATTTAAACTTTCCGAGTAACTTTAGATTAGAGAGTAGCCAGTGTCGTGCGCTGTTTTGTAGGTCTATTTTGTAGCCGATACAAGACTAACAGCAATATTTTGATATTCAAGTGTGAGTAAATTTTGTGTTTACTTCAAATTGAAGCATTCTTTACTCAAATCTTTCACGTCACATGGAAGACAAAGTATGAAGTTGAATTGCTTTGAGTTTCGGCTGTATTTTAATCTTTTGGGGTACCTGAATTCAAACATGGCAATATAAAACTTTACTATTGACTTATTCAATTTCATACTGAAATAAACAAAGCAAATCATATATGAATCTTTCAACTGCCTCTTGCTCTGCCTTCCTTTTCTCCTAGCCAACACCTCCCTTCACACCTCCCTCCTCTCCACAGCCGGCCGCCACCTCCAGCAGCAGCAGCGGCGTAGGCTGGTTAATATTGGTTGAGTTGTTATAGTTGCAGTATCTTGATTTTCTGAAGTCTAGTTGGCACAAATGGAACATATGGATTCTGGAGAGAAGCGGTTAAATGAGCTTGGATACAAGCAAGAGCTTAGAAGAGAAATGGTAAGTAAATCAGATATGATCCCTCAAACATTTTCGCACAATGACTTTTAATCTCGTACAAAAACTTCAGATTAGGATTTACGTCATAAGATTTGTAAAAGTTCTATATATTTTGGCCTCCAAATTTTCGTGTAATAACTTTTAATTCCGCAGGAAAACTTTAGATTAGGATTTATGTCACAAGATGTGAAACGTTCTACGTACTTTGGCTGCCAGCCTAACATAGTACACCTTTACCCAGGCTTGAGAGTGGGCGAACTTTAGTGTCATAAGATTTTACAAAGTTTTATATATGCTGGATGTTAGCTTATCGTAACCCTATTTCTTTACCATGGCTTCAAACATCTATGAAAAACATAGGAGTTTTTGCAGAAAATTAAATATTTATTGGGCTTTTTTGGTTGAATACTAAAAGAAATTGTTCAATGACTTGTTGCAGACTTTGTTTAAGACACTTGCGATTTCGTTTTCAACGATGACACTCTTCACAGGGATTACTCCACTGTATGGTTCGAGTCTTCAGTATGCAGGACCTGCACCTCTTGGGGCTGGATTATAGTAACATTCTTCACTTGGTTCGTTGGACTCGCCATGGCCGAAATTTGCTCATCCTTCCCGGTTTGTTTCATAAACTTTTCTTTTTGTTAACAATTAGTACCTATTATAAGCGCTAGGTCTAAGGTGTATTGGCAAATTCCGTGCCTTAGAGTCAAGCTATTGGGGGTTGGGAGTGTTTTTGGAAGGAGTGGAGCACTTGAGCGGTCAACTCGCCGCTCTCTGTCCGCAAGACATTCGCTCGAGCAGACGTATTTTTCAGCTAAACTAGGGTGGTTCACTAATTTGACAGTTTTTACATTTTTTACAATCTCAAATACTTCATATTATAAATACCAAAGCCAAAGTTCGTTCCAAATGCGCGTTGAGCAATTATTCAGTGAACATCATTTGAAGTCTAAAAATCAAACACTGACCAAATCCTTTATCAAATAGCCTTAAAAGTTTTGAAGTTCGATAGAGGTAACTTGTATTCCAGCTAGAGAAGAACGAGGTTCATTCTTGGTGATCCACACGAAGGGTAAAGAAGTCCAGATGTTCTAGAAAGTGCAGGAGGCATAATCGAAGAGTTCTTCAAGGGTTTTTTTTCCTTTGTTAACAAATATTGGTGTTCTTTACTTTTACTACTTTGATCTGCATGCTTGATTGATTAATTAGGGTTTAATTTGGTTAAATTTGTTCATCTAGATAAAATAATTAGTGACTTGTTTTATGTTATTGTGTGTTAAATTTTAATTCTGCGCATTACACCTATTCACCCCCACGAGGTGTTAGTTGGGTTGAAACCTCGTTATTTCAATAAGCAAACACAAAATTAAGGAAGAAGGAGAAGTAATCTAAAATGTTGATAAGCACTAGGTAATCTTCATTTTTTACTTCTTTGATAGTTTAAATTTTTAGTCGAGATAATTCAACGTGATATTAAGAATTCATAAATCCATTCATAAGAGAATTTTTTTCCCGTGCATTTTTCTCAAGGAGTTTCTTCCCTCCCTAGATCGTTTTCGACTTTCAAATGTCCATAGAGAAGAAGTGCTCAACTTCAAGTCTTCATACATGTCTTTCAATCCATCCTAAAACTTTCTAATGCCTTATGTCACCTTGTGGATTTGCAGACTACTGGTTCTCTGTATTTCTGGGCTGCACATTTAGCCGGCCCCAAATGGGGACCGTTTGCATCGTGGTGCTGTGCTTGGCTCGAGACAATAGGCCTAATAGCTGGCATAGGGACACAGGTGCATATTACTGTTTCCAACTAACAAAGTGTAAAATGCAGATGATTTACAATTCCATTTTGCTCTGTTAGGCTTATGCAGGATCTCAGACTCTGCAGAGTATAATCTTGTTGTGCACTGGTACAAATAGAGGCGGAGGATATTTTGCTCCAAAATGGTTATTCTTGTGTATGTACATTGGCCTTACAATTATATGGGCAGTGCTGAATACATTTGCACTTGAAGTCATTGCATTTATTGATATCATATCAATTTGGTGGCAGGTACCTTCTCCATTATTTTTTATTTATTTATTTTTCCTAATCCAGTATTTTGAAAATCGTATTTGATAGTGTTGGGTCGGTCTTTAACATGTAATCTGAAAACCAAGTGGTGTCCAATAGGGAAATGCTAAGCAATTTATGATGTTCGACCACTTACATTGTTGCTCCCCAACAGATAGAATGCCAAAAGATGTCAACTTTGATATGTTTTGTTTTCGAGAAGAGTGAGACGACAAGGGATTAAAATTTGTACAATAAATCCAACAATCTTGGTTTATACTTCTTTCCTCATAAGAGCATGTTTGCCTAAGCTTAAAATGTTTGCTCATAAGTAAATAATTTTTTTATTGGACAAAATTGAAAACGAGCTAGCTATTTTTAAGCAAAATGGGATTCTCTTAAGTCATACCAGCTTAGTGGCGAATCTAGGAATTCGAGTAAGCTATGTCGGATCTAGGCTAGCGTGCACGGTCGAGCAGCCGCCCAATATATAGAAAAATAAAATAAAATAAAAAATCCAACAGCGCCAGCATGGGTTGCCGCCATGGCTCACTGGGTGCCCCCGTCTATAGTGATGGTTATTTTAGATGTCTGGAGTCTACTCACTCCATGTATTGATGATGGCAATGTCAAGTTATACATTTTTGGAAAAAGTAGTTGCTACCTAGTGAACTTCGTGAACTGCCACGTATTAGCATTCTAGGTCATTGTCCCCTGTACACCAGGTCGACTTTGGCCAACAATACAGGAGACGAAAATGAGGATGGCTACCACGAGCAGAAAGATAGCATACATTCATAATTTGTATTGGTTAATCAACCCTAGAGTTATTTTCAGTGACATGCATTTCCTCTTCTCAGGTGATTGGGGGATTAGTAATAGTTATCATGCTTCCACTTGTAGCCCTAACTCGACAGTCGGCTTCTTATGTATTCACTGAATTTCAACTGTCACCGGAGTCAACAGGGATATCAAGCAATGCATACGCAGCCATACTCTCTCTTCTGGTGAGTCAGTATTCACTATATGGCTATGATGCTGCAGCACATCTGACTGAAGAAACTAAAGGTGCAGACAAGAATGGTCCTATAGCTATTCTCTCAAGCATAGGCATCATTTCAGTATTTGGATGGGCATATATCTTGGCTCTTACTTTCAGCATTCAGGTATATCCTTTAATTCTCATTCTGTTTGATTATGTTTGTGGCAGAAATACAAAAAATAATTTATTCTCATCCACCCCTTATACATTGACAAACTTTTGACTGAATCATTTTTTCTTGAGGGATTCCTTGCATCATATAGGAAGATTATTCCCTTATACAACTCTGGTATCAATCTAAATATGGTAGAGGTGATTAAATCTAAATATGATAAATACAATTACATACATAATTATGTTAAGTCACAATCTTTGTGATCTTCATCAATTTTCATGATCTTCGTCGATCTCATTGACATACATAAAGGAGAGCCCTTTCTAGGTGGTCGGGTCCCTTCACACCTATTAGCTAGCTCATCACTTACAAAGGAATTGTTTCAATGAGTCTATTGGTTGGTGATTCAAACTCATGTTTCAGGATCCAAGCCATCTGTATGATACATCTAATGAAACTGCTGGAGCATTTGTGCCAGCTCAAATACTGTATGATGCATTTCATGGAAGATATCACAACTCTACAGGAGCAATTATCTTACTATTTATCATATGGGGTTCATTTTTCTTTGGTGGACTCTCAATAACTACAAGTGCGGCCAGAGTGGTATGTCTGATGTTACCTGTCTTTACAATCCTGTGCCATTTATTATGCTGCTGTTTTATGAATTAAAGCACAGTTTGTGATTTCTATTTGACACTTGTGAATCACAAGATTTTATTATGATTATTCTCTGCCTGGATTCTTGAAATATATGCTATCCTACAATAACAACAAAGTATGCATTGTCAACAAATTTGGGATCAGCTATATGAAACTTTTTTTGCTGTTTTGTTTTGATTTACACGTTCCTCTTTTGACATCTTCTTGAGTCAATATTAGTAATAGAATCCTCTTTAAGTCGTTCTAGAATACGTCTCAACCATTTAAGTCATCATTTCCTTAATTCATCCTTAAATTGATGACACCTTACTGGTTAGCGTATATTCTCCTTTCTTGTCTTATAACGTTTGAGTATGACCACAAATCCATCTTAACGCCCTCATCTCTCCTACATACATCCGAAGTTGTATGCATATTCCTTTGAATAGAGAAAGTTGAAAGTGTTTCGAACATAAGAATTTATCCTGTTGTGCAATGTCTTGAAATTATCTGCTAACCCAGTGCATATACCGTGATCTTCTACAGGTTTATGCTCTATCAAGAGACAAAGGAATCCCATTTTCATCCATCTGGCGACAAGTCCACCCGAAGTACAAAGTTCCTTCTAATGCTGTATGGCTTTGCGCCGCCATCTGCATTCTTCTTGGACTACCCATCTTGAAGGTTAATGTAGTATTCACTGCCATAACTTCCATATGTACAATAGGTTGGGTTGGTGGTTATGCTGTTCCAATCTTCGCCAGACTAGTAATGGCCGAGAAAAACTTCAAACCGGGACCATTTTATCTGGGCAAAGCAAGGAGGCCTATTTGCTTAATAGCCTTTCTATGGATTTGTTATACCTGCTCAGTCTTCCTTTTGCCAACTTACTATCCTATCAGTTGGAATACTTTTAATTATGCACCAGTTGCTCTTGGTGTGGGTTTAGGTTTGATACTACTTTGGTGGCTTCTGGATGCTAGGAAATGGTTCAAAGGCCCTGTTAGAAATATTGATGTACAGAATGGAAAGATTTGATGTCGAATTCAGTTAAATACATATAATGGAAAATTTCATATAATAGAATCCTGTTATAGTCCTATCTAGTCTTATCCAATCTAGCATACACAATATTCCATAATGACATATATTTGGACAAGATATTTCCCATCTTTTCATAGTTGATCAATATGTCAAGGAAACTTCTTTTAAAATCAAATAGTTCCAAATATAACTGATTTATCCATACAAATGGGACTAACGAATCGTATGATTCAGTAATGAAATTAACTTACAATGTCAAGAATAACAACACTGCCGTTACTGATGGCTGCTAGTTTCAAAAGGATGATCGGAGAACGTTTGATGCAACAAGTTGACAGTTTGCACCATGAAGTCGATTATCTCATATTCGCATCCTTTTCACATCGTTCTCAGGGACATATGAATCATTTCCATCTCTGCCAAGTAAAAATACAGACTGTCCTAGAAACTGACAAAAATTAAAACAGAATTTTAGTCTCCGAATCCAGCTTTTAATTGTCTAGAAATTCATTTAGGCCAATTGAACTCTCGAACTGTTCCTTTCTAGTAACCAAAAAGATTTGTGCTAATTCACGTCACTCGATATTAATGGGAATTAAAAGAAAGAACAACTTACATTCTCATTAGGAACAACTGCATATCTCTCAGTTGGTGAGACCGTAGTTTTTTCTGTCATGATAAAAACATTGTTATAATGAGATCATGTTACAGTAGAACAAGTAAAAACTGAAACATCTGTAAATTCTAATATATGAAATCAAAATTATCAATGAAACCTGATGAAATGTCAACTTTTGAGGCCTCTATCTGCTGTCCACTTGATCCATCCATACTTATTGCCTCTATAATCTTTGGGACATTTCTAAAAGATAGGAAATAATATCAGAAGGCCGCGATATTTGAAAATAATTTATGGATTAAGCCCTTATCCCAATTACAAGAGCAATGTTAAGAAATACAAAGTCAAAATCACATGCAAGCAAACACAGAGATTCCTAGCCATTGTAGGTTTTCACTATGACGACAAAAACGATTATAATGGTGATATGATACCTCTTAGCCTGTGTCTCATAAGACCCCCTAAAAGTTCCCTTTCATATGTAGGATTATGAAGGACATCTAATACTAAATGTATAGGGTGCTTAATATAATTTTGAACTAAAAATACACCTAGAAAGCTTGCGGTTGAGAGGATAAGTCTTCAGTACAATCAAGCTCCACTCAGTCCAACAAGAAGTCTTATACACACATCTCATGTTGTCTATTAATATGACAAAACAGAAAGCTTAGTAGAGCTGATAGAAAGCAGGAAGCGGGACGCCACCCAATTTAGATGCATGACAAACAGAGAACATCATTTCAGGGTAACTGTACTCACTGCAGCAGTGACCTATAAGATTATTACTACATTTCAATGAAGAAACTTGCATTAGTGGATATGGACCGACTGAGATAGCAGGTGAAAAGGTAGTATAATAGCTCTGTGCATGATGAGGAGTGCAGAATAAAGATCCACTTGTTCCCCTGATCTTGTGGATTTCCAAGGGTTCATTATTTTTCTCAGTTCACACTTGGTGGAAATTTGACAATTGGGATTCAACTTTTACTTAATTGGTTATAACAAGATAGTCATTCTATAAGCAAAATAAATATCAAAATATGACTCAAACTATGAAACTTTGAGTCATCTGAAAGATATTCAACCACAAAAAGCTGAGGTCAGTATAATATTACCGTTCCAAAGAATCCCCATGGCCAAGCTGGCCATTTGTACCCCTTCCCCAGGAAAATATATTATGTCTGTCAGTGACGGCAAGTGTATGCCTCCAGCCACACGAGACATGAACTACTTTCTGCCATATATGAAAAAGTGGAAAACCGAAACAAGAAACAATTTTTCAGAACTGGAAAGGAAACTTGGAAGAACTGGATAAAGTTTAGTGAAGTCAACTAATATGGAACGAATAGAGTACAAGAATGTGCCTGATCATGTGGAAATTTGACTGGTTTTGGTGAGCAATGATCAGAGTTGTCTCCAACGCCAACTTGTCCAAACTGTGAACATGGAAAATCTGAGTATATAGAATCAATTCTAATGACCAAGAAAGGAGTAATTAGAATTATACATTTTCAATTAAATTGCATAATATGAGAAATTAAATTCCAGAAATTGCTGTTAATTCTAAACCTTATTCCAGCCCCAACCATAAAGCTTTCCTTCAGTTGTCAATGCCATTGTGTGTCTCCAACCACCTGATATCTGAGGATAAAAGACATAACATGAATAATAATAATAAAAAAAGAAAA
>CAIGRL010296916.1:0-12672 GCA_903798325.1 Fraxinus xanthoxyloides
TTTTCTTATTACCTGATTTGAACGCTCATGATGTCGCCAAGTGTCACCGCCAACACCGTTGGATTGGCGACCTTAGGTGACTCATATGTACGGGCTTCTAGGGTTTGAGACTCTCACTTTTTGGCTTCGAGATTCTTTCCATCCCCTTTTACTCTCTGCGCCGTTTTCTCTCGATCTTTCTTCTTCTTCTTGAGAAATCAAATACTCTCATTTGATTTCATATACTCTACACTGACTATTGATATCTTGTGTGTTTTCATAGCCTGGATGTGTGTTCTTGAGTGAACCGAGAGTTTGAAAGAGAGATCCTAAATCTGTGATAATCTAGGGCTTGTCTGAGTGTCCATATTTCGTAATCTTACCTTTTGGGGCTTGATTCAAACGACTGTGGTTGTTTCTTGTGGAGATTGAAGCACCTACTTGAGAAGTGAAACCTATGGGTTTCGGCCATGAATAAAAGCTACGGTTTCTTTCATTTTACTTTAACTTTCTGTAGTTCCATTTTCAGATTCATGTGTTCTATCTATTATTCATAATTTCAGTTTATTTAGTTTCTGATTTGCACAAGATATTTTGTTGAAGCTAATTGTTTGATCTCCTCCAACATCCCACTTAGTAGACAAGTAATGGTCATGCTTTACCTGCTGAAGCAACGACCCCTTACAAGATTCTCAGCACCGTCTTATCTATATCGTCTGCTTGAGATCTATTATGAATTAACCATTTGTATTTAATTATTTTCTTTTCGTGGCAGCTTTCTTATGTTGGTAGATTTTCTCTTAGGTCCCTTGTCAGGTTGTATGCCTCTTTCGTTGCCTTTCAGATAGGTAGCCAACAATTTATTTCCAAGAGGGTCAGACCTTCTTCAATGTCCATGGTGACCATCTTTCCGTCATCAGCAGTAGTAGAAGTAGAGAGAGGGGGTCACTCACCCTAAGAGCATTGGTGGGGATTTCAAGATGGTCGCCTCCAAAATTGCGATCAGTCAAGTTCAAGAGATCCAAACGATTTTACGTGAGCTCTATGTTAAAAAAATGTCACTAAGTGAATCTTTTCAAATGGCTACTATTATTGTGAAGCTGTCCCCTGGATGGAAATACTTCAAGAACTATCTCAAACACAAGTGCAAGAAGATGAATGTTGAAAATCTAATTGTTAGACTTTACATTGAAGAAGACAACAAATGATTTGATAAGCGAGGGGTATACAAATATGAGACTAAGGCCAACATTGTGGAGGACAATCAAAACGGCAAAGTGAAGAAGAATTCAAGTAACAAAGGGTCTAAGTTGGGACCTAAAGGGAAATCTAGAAGAAGAAAAACCTCCAAGGATTTGCTTCAATTTCAACAAGACAAGTCACAAGTCAAATGGCTATGGACTACCTAAAAAATAGAAACAAATAAGTAAATAGGTCGATGACATTTTCCATGATGAATATGATATTTGCTTGTCGTTGTAATATCTATAGTGAATCTAGTCGGGGTCCAACTGATAAGTGTATTTTATACACTTATTTAGGCTCTAAAATATTGACATTTCTTAGTTCTTTTAATGAAATTATACCCTAACATTATATAATGTATTATTCGGTGAAACTCGGTGAATGAAAGTAAAATTGAAAGAACGAAGCAAAAATTAGCGAAAATGGCAAGATTCAAAGTTTGAGAGCTAAAGTGTAAATACTCAAAATTTGTATTGGACCTTGCAATGAAGATTAAAGAATTCTAGGGGTCAATTGGATGCAACTAGAAGCTATAAAAGAGTGAAATATGATCAAAATATGGACACAAATTAATTTTCAACAGCACAAGTATGTTCCAAATTTTTATCTCAAGATTGAAATCCTTTTTGACATGGTAAAGGTTCGAATTAGAAAACTTCTATCAAGTAAAGTTATAGCCTCTTAAATTATCTTTACAACCTAATTTGAATAAGCTCAATTCAATACCATGAGAGAAAATTATGATAAAAATACTAAAGAAAATGTAGTGTGGATTTTCGCGAGAAAGGTGGCGCTTGATAATATAGAGTCATGGCGCCTTGGCGTCACTCATTCGGTGCCGAGGCGTCGCTTGGGTGTTTAGGGGGCATTTATGGCCCATTTTGAAACCCATAAAAACCCTACATTCGACTCGAACGTGGAGAAGATTATAAATACAAGTTTTTAAAAGTTTTGATGGAGTTCCACACAATTTGGGGAAGAAAAACACATAACCATCAAGATCAATTAACAAAAGCTAGGGTTTGAAAACTTCTGAGGCTGAAGAAGATTCTTGGTGCAAGATTCAATTGTTTATTTATATGGTAAAGATTTTAAAATACGGTTATGAACTCCACATTTTTTTTTTCTTTCATTATTATCAGTAACTAAATTCGTAGTTAGGGAACACAATGTAATCTGTGTGACCCCATTTTTTTATTCAAGATTCTAGTTCTTTAAATGCATATTTGTTGATTTTACTCATGAATTTAATGCTTTGAATTTTTGGTCAATTATTCAATGATTTTGTGAATCTGTTATGAATCGAGAGGTGAGTTTTAAATTTAGACCACGTAGTAAAATTCGGTAATTTAGTATATCGTGTAGAGATATATGTACTAATTAGTGTGATCGTCAGATGAACTCTTAGAACAAATATTACGTTCAACTAAAATTGATTCACATAGATACATGGAATTAAATTATTTAAATAAACTTAATGAGAACTCGAAAGGGGTAAATTGACTACTTTAGAAGAATTCGACCAAATACTACAATAGTAATGAATCTTGATTGGTGAATTAGAGGGGATCAATAGGTAAAATTGTAAGTCCTATCATCCACATTCATAATTTTAAAACCTAAATTCGATAAATTGTGTAGGTAGATAATTTAGTTTAGTTAGAATAATTTAGACACCAATCACAAATCTTATTATTTGTTTTTGGTCAAACTAAAGTTATGAATAATTTAAACAATTGTTAGATAATAGTCCTCGTGAGAATGATATGTGGACTCATGGTCATTATATTACTTGTTATGATACATACCAAGATATAAAAATCAACAACACCAACCCAAAAGAATGGTGAGTTGATGCTAGTGCAACCCGTCGTATATGCTATGACAAAAGAGAGGTCACTTCATTTGATGAAATTGAAAAGTGGATAAAAGATATTTATGGAAAATTGAGCTACTTCTGAGATCAAAGGCCAAGGCAAAGTGATCCTGAAGATGTCATCTGGAAGAGAGTTGACTCTAAACAATTTGTTGTATGTTCCAGAAATCTAAAAGAACTAGACTCTAGTTCGATACTTAGCAAGCATGGTTTCCACATGGTTTCTGGGTCTGGTAAAATTATTTTGTCCAAGAGTTGACTTTTTATTGGTAAAGGGTATGTATATGATGGTCTTTTTAAGCTCAGTGTAACGATTGTTAAGAGAATTAGTAATAAAGCTAGTTCTTCTACTTATTTGCTTGAGTCTTCCAATTTATGACATGGTAAATTAGAACATTTTCGTTATGATACCTTGAGAAGGTTAATTAATTTGAATCACATACCTGCATTCCAAATTGATTAAAAATAACTTGTGTAGAGGCAAAGTTGACAATGTCATCTTATAAAGTGTTGAAAGAAATACTAAACTCCTTAATTTAATTTACAGTGATATATGTGATTTAAGATTTATATAAACAAGAAGATCTAATAAGTATTTTATTACTGTTTTTAATGATAGCACAAAATATTATTATATATATCTGCTTAAAAAAAAGGACAAAGCTATAGAAAAATTTGTTCTCTATAAAAATGGAGTTGAGAATCAACTCAACATGAAAATTAAGGTGATAAAATGTGATCGAGGTAGTGTGTATGAATCATTGTTTGGTGAGTTCCGTGTTCAAAAATTTATAGTCCATGAACCACGACACCTTATTCTCCTCAATCAAACGGTATTTCAGACTGGAAAAATCGTACCTTGAAAGAGATGATAAATGCAATGTCATTATATTCTAGCTTACCTCAGAAAATATGTGGAGAAACTATTTAAACAGTAAATTATATTTTAAATAAAGTGCCTTGTAAAAAGGAAGACAAAACTCCATATAAGTATGGAAAGGAAGAAAGACTTCCTATAAACTCTTACGAATATGGGTTTGTCTTGCTAAAGTGGTTGTGCCTACACCTAAGAAGGTGGGGATCAATCCAAAAAACAGTTGACTACATTTTCATCAGATATGCACAGAAGTGCATATCGGTTCCTTGTCCATGAGCCTAAAATTTTAGACATACACAACAACATAATAATGTAATCAAGAAACGCATCGTTATTTGAACATGCATTTCCTTGTATGCCCAAAGATGAAAAATGAAAAGGCTCAAGATGGTCATAGACGTAGTAAAATAGCAATGATAGAAAAAAAAATTGGTCAGAATTTTTTGACACCAGAAAGTAAACCTCAAACTTTTTAAAAAGCGGTAAGCTCCACTAAAAGACATTTGTGGAAAGAGGCCATTAAGATCGAAATTGATTTCATACTATAAAATCACACTTGGGAGTTAGTGGATCTTTTTCCCTAGGTGTATATCTCTGGGATCCAAGTGGATTTTTATGTGAAAGATGAAAACAGATAGATCAATTGATAAATACAAGGTGAGGCTTGTAATTAAATGTTATACAAGACGAGTTCTAGACTAATTTAATACTTATTCTCTTGTGACGAGAATAAATTCTATGAAGAATGTATTAGTAATTGCTACCTTGCACAATCTTGAAGTTCATCAAATAGATGTGAAAACGGCCTTTTCTGAATGGAGATTTGTGTGAAAAATCTATATGGAACAACATATGGGTGTTACTATACCTGGATATGATAAAAGAGCCTTAAACCGGTAAAATTCTTGTATGGTTTTAAACGAGCACCAAAAAATGGCATATAAATTTCAACAGTGTTATGATAGCAAGTGGATTTAAAATCAACGATTGAGATAAATGTGCATGTATCAAAGGCACTGAGAATGGATATGTTATTCCATGTCATACATCGATAACATGCTCATTGTTGGTAGTAATAAGGATGATCAAATCCACCAAAGATGTGTTGAATTCAAGATTTGACATGAAAGATATGTGATTAGATGATGTTATACTTGGAATCAAAATATCAAGAACATCAGATGGGCTGGTTCTAAAGCAGTCAAAAGATTTGACATGAAAGATATAGGACTGTCCGATGTTATCTTAGGAATAAAGATCACTAGAACATCAGATGCATTTGTCTTAAATCGGTTATATTATGTTGAAAATATTCTTTAAAAAATTAGTAAAGATGGCACTGGTGTAAGTAGAACACCAATATACATAAATGTACATCTATATAAGAATAAAGGAGAAAGTATTTCTCAAATAGAGTACTTAGAGTAATTGATAGTGTAATGTACTTAGCCCCCCGTTTGATTCCCATTAAAAATCTCATTCTCATTNTCAAGATAATCATTGGAATATTTGGCCTCCGTTTGATTCCCATTAAAAATCTCATTCTCATTTTCAACCACACATTTTTCAATAAAATAATATTTTACATCACATCATTAACTTTTCTTTCTTTTTTAACTACACATTCTCCATTAATCTACTATTCCAAAATTCATTATTTCAAAATAATATCTATCAAACACACTCTTAATAAGTTGTACAAGACCTGAGATAGCATATGTAGTAAGTAAGGTAAGTAGATAGATGAGTAATCCTAGAGTTGACCATTGGCAAGTAATTGCGAGATGGCTAAGTTACGTTGGACATACTCGTAACTATGGACTACATTATACAAGATATTTAGTTGTCCTAGAACGATACGGTGATGCAAATTAAATATCTGATATAAAAGAATTAAGGTCTACTAGTGGATATGTGTTCGCACTAGAAGGTATAGTCGTGTCTTAGAAATCCTTGAAAAAAACTTTTATAGCTAGATCCACAATAGAATCTGAATTTATAGCACTCGATAAATGTGGAGAAGATACAGAATTGCTAAGCCATTTTTTGGAGGATATTCTAAGATAATCAAATCTTGTACCTGCAATATGCATGCATTGTGATTGTCAATCTGCAATTGGCACGACATAGAGCAACGTGCATAATGGTAAGTCAAGACATATTCGTCAAAGACATAATAGTATTAGACAACTAATTTTACTGGAATTATCTACATTGACTATGTAAGGTCAAAGGACAATATTGCGAATTTGCTAAACAAATGGTTAAGAAGAGAGTTACTTAAGAAATCATTAAGGAAAATGGGATCAAAGCCCATGAAAGAATAGATCGATACAATGAAAACGTAAACTAGTTGACTGGAGTTCCCAAAATCTAGATTCAAAGGGATAACTTAATTGAAAAGATCATGCTGGATCATTGTGGGAATTCATCACAGTCCATTTCTATGATGAAAACGGCGATACCCAACGTATAAAGGATAAGCTAAACTTTTCATGATCTTTATGTGCCGTAAATTTGAGGAGTAATGAGGGTTACTCTTAATTAAGATATCACCTGTGAGAAAGAGATGCGGCTACTTCGAATGGAAATTACAAGGGCTTAATTCCTTAGAAATTCTTTCAAAACCTAGAAGATGTTCATGGACAAAATAAACGTAACTATGAGAAATGAGTTGTGTTAGGAAGTAGCCTATGTGAAGTGTATCGATGTTTACACGAATGGTAGAATAGTTCAAAGACATCATGTCTATTAATCAGCTAGTAAAGTGAACATATGTGCACACACCTATCTATCATATGCAGGTTTTGATCGTTAAATTCTATCACCATGTGTTTTGATCATTATTGTTAATTTCATTTACGTGGGGAGTTGTTGGAAGAATCTGAATATGAAATTGTAACAAAATATTCATAGGTTTCAATTCTCTAATTAATTTGTATTTGAATTAGTGGTTATAAAGCATTAATGGCTATTGTGACAATTTGATGTTAATAAAAAATTATCTATGAAATTGAAACCTCCCTTATCTATATATAAGAAGGTGATATCTTCTTTATTCAACACACCAAACTTTATGAGTTCTTCTATCTCTAAATTTCTCTCTTAGCTCTTTGTTTTTGAGAGTCTTGTTCTTAATAGCTTAGATAACTTGATGTTCTAGCTAAGTGATAAAAGTGTGAGTATTTTTAATTCCCCTAAAATAGTGACGAGGTGCTAGTCGATACTTTCAACCATTGTAGCCTGAGAGGCAGTCAGTCATCTTACATTATAATGGGTATGAAGATGTTTTAAGAAAACTGTGTGCAATTTAGGCCTCGGTTCTTTTCAATACTACTACAAAATCAACACCACATTTTCTCCATTTTATTGTTACTTTGTTGTAATGTTTCAATTTAATATTTTATTTATATAATTCCAGCAATTTTGTATTTTTGCTAACGAACTTCAGTTCTATTCAGCAAATGGTTTAGTGATTTGCCCTAAAAACCTGCAAAAAAGACTATGGACCCTATCCACGGCATTTTTGTACAATCTTCTTTCACTAGACCTAATTTTGGAAATCTCTCTTGCATTATTGAGAGGTGATCATCAACCTGACCTAGGTACAAAAAAGTGAAAAATGCTCATATTGTTCTCTTTCCTAAAGAGTTTACGCTCCTTAAAAAAGAGTCTTAACAAAATATTCTTATCAATATTGTTAGCAACATATTACCATTTGTGTACTATTTGGGTTCCGTTTTGTTCTAAAGTTTTTGTAACATTGAAAACAGTCACAATTTCAGGTATAACAATTAACTTCACTTTAAACGCAATCACAATCCCTAAATTGATTCATTGACCTCCTTTAATGGATAAGGCATTCAAGATATTCATTTTTGTTATGAAAATAAGAATAAGGATAGTGAAAAAGCACGTTCTACTTGATACATGTGGGCCCCACCCTGAATGAGGAGGGGATTATTAGCCGAACTTGGTATATGGGGCAGGATGAAGTGGATATGGACGGCATGAGAAACATAGTAATTGCCCCACTACCACGTCATTTTAAGTTAATTTCAAATTTATGTTTTTTATCAAACAAAAATAAAATATTTATCATCATTTCTAAAGAAAACATGAGTTGTTCTTAACGAATTGGAAAAAAATAATAACATTTACTAATTAAAGATATAAAAAATAAAACTAAAAATAAATTAAATAAAACAAAAAAATAAATGGGACAAGAGACTTGTCCTGCCGGCCCCAACCGTGTTCCACTTCAACTGGGTATGAGAACGAGGTAAGGTGACAAAATAACCAACGGGATGAGAATGAGAATGACCGACCTACCCGGTTGCAATAAACAAAGTAACAATAAAAGAGAGTAATAATAAAATAGAGGAAATCATGCTATTGATGTAATAGCAATATTAAAAGAAACTAAGGTATATATTGCACACAATTTTTTTAAAACAGATTTGCCCCTTACTGTGGTGCAAAAGGACGGCTGCCGTGTGGTTTCGATGGTACAACGATTGAAAGTAGCTACTAACATATCATCACTGCTTTAAGCAAATTGAGAATGCTCACACTTTTAACATAGAGTTAGAACAAAAATCCTTTAAGTTACTAAGAACAAGACTCTTGAAAACAAAGAGATAAGAGAGAAATTTAGAGAGGAAAATATTCTAAAATTTTGGTGTGTGGAATAAAGAGGAGAACGCTTCCTTATATAGTATTAGGATGGGGGGTTTTAATTTCCTATTAGTTTTGCAGTAACACAAATATGTTATAGTAGCCATTAGGACTTTGTAACCACCAATTCAATTGGAAAATTAAATAGAGAATTGAAACATATTGACTTTGTTGTTACAATTGTCATTTACTTAGTCTTATTTTGATTTTTTTTCCCAACAAATTCAAGCAAGTTAAAAACAAATAAAAAACATAACTAAAATAATGATTAAGTAAAAGAAAAGAGAGAATGCAAACTTTATAATTATGGAGATTTGATCCAAATCAATGATCTACATCATCCTTATCAAGCTCTCCGTCACGGTACGACATTTTCACTATATCGATTGACTTATGGTATAATTACAAGATTTTACAATATTTTTGATGACTTACAAACAAAGCACTGATCCTTCTATAATACTGAATTTTAAAGGGAGCTCAATATGACCTACAAGTTTAGAGAAATAATTTTTCAATAAAACTTCTCTTTTAATAAATGATACAAATAAATTAAGTATCAAGACAGACTAACACTTCAATGAATAACAATAAATAATAGCTCAAGTATTAGACAAGAAAACTTTGATAGATGTGATGATTTAAAAGTTAGATTCAATCAATCAAAGTTTTTGATGTGAAGAAGTACAAGACATAAATGCTATATAAGTTCAAAGATTGGCTCAAAATATTTATCTCTTTAATGCACTAGAAGGTCCTTTTGTTGACTGCAAAAGAGAACATGTTTATTGAGGACAATTTGCAAAACTTTTCCGTGAGTTCGGATGAGGGATCGATCGGCCGAAAAAATGTAGTCATTGGACAAAAAGGATAGAAGTCAGAAGGGTCAAATTTTAAGCTGTTATAATCAACCGATTTTTCCAGTTTGGTCCAATCCGAATATAGGAAATAAAATAAAAACTATTGACGTGGGCTTATAAAGATTTTTGTCTGTGTTCATTTAGATTTTTTTTAGAAAAAAAAATTACGTAAATAATCATTAGTTAGAACTATTTTTATTTTTCTAGATTTTTTTTCCAAATTTTAATTTTAATTTTTTTGAAAATCTTTACTTTTTAGAATTTATCAATTTTTTTAATTGACTTTTTTGAATTTTTAAAAAATTTCCTGTTCAAATTTAATATTTTTAAATTTTAGAATTTTATTTAAACGCTCGTTTTTCACATTTTGAGTGTTTTCAAAATTTTCATTGAAAACAATCAAAAATTAAAAAATGCATTTTGAGTTTTATATTATAAATTTATCCTTATTTCTGAAAATGTATTTTCAAAAATACTAGACAAAATACGTTTTCAATGTTTTATAAAACTAAAAATTGAAAATGACTTGAAAACAACAAACCGAACGCAACATTAGCTTTTAAGCTCTCGTCTTTGAAGGATTATATCTTGAATGATTTGGAAGACTTGATTTTGATTTTGACCTTCTCCATGAGTCCGATTTGTAGAGATAGTCTTGATTTATGGTCTTTTGAAGACAATGAATCAATTTATCATTGAATATTTTGAAAACTATGATCCATTAAATTCAATTGTTAGTAAACAAAATCAACTTGTTTGTTATGATCAAAACTATAAGGTTAAAGTTAACCCTAAATCAACGCTTGTGAATTTAGGCCCTATTTGATTGCACTTCAATTCCATGAAAGACGGAAATTAAATTTCATTTTCTACCTTTTTGATATTTGATTGCACATATTCTCCATGGAATTGGTTTTTCATCTTTCACCCCCATGACATTTTCTTGGTGTTTGAGGAAAATCTTTTCCCACCACTTCAGTGAAAAAGCTTTTCTAGGCAATTTTTTTTTTGAATGTAAACAAATCATACCCTTTTAATGAACAATTTCCATGAAAAACAAGGCCAAACGAATACCAAAAGATTCAAAATTTCAATATCTTCTAGGTGAAAAATTATGCCAATCAAACACAATTAATTGACAATTTCTAGTAAAACAAGTTCTATACAATTTAATTCCACATAATTCATTTTCTTTCCACTCAAATTCATTTTTTTACAATCAAACGGATCCTATAATGAAAGAATTAGTCTTGTTGTACATAATTTTTTTATCTAATTGGTTACCGAATTGATAGGTGGCGGCCCCCCACATTAGGTAGAAAATTCGGTAACATATTATGTAGAAAATTATGTACTTGTAGCATGATTGATAATGATGTATGATTAAAAATAAAGTTTAATTTATATATAAATAATTTATAAATTTGTCAAATGGGAATTAATATATATAAGAGTTAGGGACAATGATAAAAGTCTCATTTTGAAGTGTTGAGTGCCTGTGCCTAAAACTTTTGACATTTATTTATTTTGTAAGCAAACCGTCTGGAAAGTCTGGACGGAAACGTTAATAATGTTTTACGAGAACGGTTTCCACACGGCCGGTCTGGAAAATGACTTTAATCGGTCAAAAGATCCATGATTGACAACAATTGGTTCGGAGCCGGCTGCATTGTCGTCTCACGCGGATATCTAATTAACTGCCGTCTCCAAAATCGACCTTGCAAATTGTATTTATTATTTCAGTTTTTGGCATTTGAACCCTCGGAATGATAGTTCTTTGTGCAAATCGTCCATGTTGTCTCATTTCGTCCATTTACTCTATTAAATGATCGCATGCAATCCACTCGTGTAATTCGCCCAATAATATTCTTGTCAAAACACTAGTTGACCATCTTCTCTCATCAAATTTTAGTAATTCTAAAATGGTAATATTATGTGTATAAATTATATGTTCATATCTGTATGTATATTTATATTAGTTTGCAGTGCAAATCTCGATTTTGCTTGATTGCCTAACTTCAAACGAACATGATATTTGTCCAACGTACTCGACTTTTTGCATAGCAAACTCGAGATTTGCGCAAGAAATTAGAAGTTTGCCCGACAAACTTGAGTTTTAACCTGCTAACTCGTCAAATGTCCACAAAATTTGATATTTTCTTAACGAAGATTAGTCATTTCACCTAGAGATTATGTACAACAGTTAGCTTAAAATTCCCCTCGAGGATGCAAATAATTTGGAACGTAGTCAAAATGACTAGAATTGGCGAAAAAAATGTCTTGACCAAAACATCATTAGGCAAATCACAAGAGTTAATTACACGCTATCATTTAACAGAGCAAATCTTCTGAATACAACTGAGTGATTTGCGCAATTTGTAGATCCAAGTGTCAAAAATGAAACGATATGAACGAATATAAATTATAGAGACATCTTGTACTAATCATCTATTAAAATAAACCACCTTTCATCTGAAATAAATAATAGCAGCATAGTCTGATCTAATAATTGAAAAAAATTTTATAAAATAATTCTTGAATTACTAATGCTTGGCCAGCTGGTGTATAGTGATTGTCCGTGTTACATGTGACTTCTGTCACAAAAGCTTTTTATTTATATTTACAGGACACGAGTAAATCATTTATCAGAAAACTGGACCAACTAGGGATGACAAAAAAGTTCGAAGGTTCGGACGGCTCAGGCTCGGCTCGGAAAAAGCCCGAGCCGGGCCAAATAAACCACCTTTCATCTGAAATAAATAATAGCAGCATAGTCTGATCTAATAATTGAAGAAAATTTTATAAAATAATTCTTGAATTACTAATGCTTGGCCAGCTGGTGTATAGTGATTGTCCGTGTTACATGTGACTTCTGTCACAAAAGCTTTTTATTTATATTTACAGGACACGAGTAAATCATTTATCAGAAAACTGGACCAACTAGGGATGACAAAAAAGTTCGAAGGTTCGGACGGCTCAGGCTCGGCTCGGAAAAAGCCCGAGCCGGGCCAAATAAACCACCTTTCATCTGAAATAAATAATAGCAGCATAGTCTGATCTAATAATTGAAGAAAATTTTATAAAATAATTCTTGAATTACTAATGCTTGGCCAACAGGTGTATAGTGATTGTCTGTGTTACATGTGACTTCTGTCACA
>CAIGRL010296931.1:0-23231 GCA_903798325.1 Fraxinus xanthoxyloides
GCTATCCAATCCAGCCCAATACTGTGTACCAAACTTACACTTCGTATTTGTGGATGCATTATGGGAAGGAAGGGGCTAGGCGGCTGCACGCTACTGGATGCCTGTTTGGAAAGGACAGAAGGGAGAAGTGGGAACCAAGCCAAAAGCAAGGGAGGAACTTCAGGCCCAGGACATACTGTTCTTTAGATTTCTTAGTTGTGTTTAATTCATATTTGGGGACAATTCCTGAGTAAATCATTAAGTTCATGAGCTAAATGTTTGCATCAATTACATACATGGGAAGGAATTAAGCATCATTAGAAGCTTGGAACTAGATATGGGAACTCAGGGATTTTTCGTAACTTCCGTTTTACTAATAGCATATAAATCGAATGCAAGGAGCATTACAAATTTACAGATGTAGTAGAAGCGTCCACAACTTCTATCACAGGCTGTGTAACAGGCCAAAACGGTCTTTGTTGACAGCATTTGTGTGATATTCACAAAAGCGTCCATCGTCATACATCAAAATGGTTTGATTAGATCATACTGGACACATGGACAAAAAGGTTACCTTGTCCGGTGTATCGATTCTCCATGCTTGCAGATTTCCATCCCCAGAACCTGGAACCAAACCAAAAACCAATTTCAGTTGCAATGTCACAAACAAATACAAGCAGAATTGAGTGTCACGAGGCCGTGAAAAATCCCTAAAAATTCTAAGACCTAAGTGGCAGGTTTCTATTATATATTTTGGAGATGTTGCTGTAATTATGGCTTGCTATTTGAAAACAAAGCTTGCCTCACCTTACCTAAGGAAATAGTCCACAGTCTTCAATAACTATTGTTATTACAGATATCTAATAGCATATCATCAAACATCAGACTACCAAAATAATATCATCACCAATGTGTTACCTCTAATATTAATAATCACAAGGGAAAGAAGTGGTACCAGAAACCACATATTGACCATCAGGGGTAAACGTTGCCTCTATTGTTGTATCTGTCGAAGGATCCACACTAAACCCACATTTCTGCAACAGAGAAACTTGAACATTTAAACTGGTATATATACACGCCAGTACAGAAGCTACATTTTCAATGGCCAAGTATATTTCACAAGATCTTATGCAACATGATGGGCAAGTTCAACAAGACAGATTGAGGCTAACCTTCTCTCCTGCATATGCATCGAGAATGTAAATATTGTTGTTCGTTGTTGTCAAAAGCATTGATTTACCATCATTGCTGAATTTAATATCACTGACCTCGGCAGTATCTCCACCAACTAGAAAAGTGTCGAAAGGACCCTAAACGGAAATGAAGATGATTATGATCGAAGAATCAGTTTGTTATTAGCAAGCTACTTCGTCAAAAGTGCAAACCTTGTCATATGATCTAGAATCAAATAATTTGATGGCACCTCCTTCCATAGCCACAGCAAAGACAAGGCCTTGTTGATCATAAGCAACAGTAGGCCTACCTCGTAGATGTAAAATTCCCTGAAAACTACAAGAGTGAGCACATATCACAATTGTGTATTTTATTTTGTATAAAAAAGAAAAAAGTCAATTCAATACTGCACCTGCCAAAAAGGCAAAAATTGGGGTGTTTTAGTGGTTCTGTGTGCATGCAGTTTTCATAACAATATATGTGCATTTTGTTTACTAAACTGCCACTATGCACCAGTTAAAAGAATATCCTCTTATCGAAGTCAGAGGTTAAAAAATCCCCCAAGGTCTCCACTACAAGATTGAAGCCAATTAAACTTCTCAAAGCCAAAAGAACAAGCCTCACTGTGATGCCTAGTATAATCTGTCGAGCAAGAATTATTTATCCATTCATCTTCAAGCAGATAGCTAGATTTGATCAATAAAAATAAATCCCAACCTGACAGGCATTTACACGAACATCCCATATCCGGACGCTATGGTCAAGTGAACCAGACATGAAGCTATCGTTGACTGGAGACATGCAGAGGGACACAACCCTACAGCCAAATTGAAGTTAGTAAATCCATAGAATGGTTGGCATCAAATGCTACTTAGCAAATTCTGCGACACAATAAACTCTAGACAAGCAGCATTGAAGAGAAGATCCTTCATTCAACAGAGAAAGAAATGCACCAGATGTAAGTATAGAGTCCAATTTTACTAGTGATCACATTAATTCTGTAAGTATGAAAATTCAAGCTATAATCAACATGAGAATGCAACAAGATAGGAAGATTTTCTCAGGGTGACAGTAAATGATCTACCTAAAACTTGCTGTCTGAATTTGATAGAAAATTGCACTGACCAAGTGCTATCCAAAGCAATAATTGCTAGAGCCAGTAGCAAAAGAAAACAAACTGCTTAAGACTTTGTGAGACAAGTACATAATATATTTTCAACCAACTCAAAGAATATAACCTCTTTTTCTTAAAAATGCATGGGATGAAAATACATGTATGGATTCCCTGCACTACGAATGCGTCCAAAAAATACATGCATGGATTCCCTGCATTACGAATGTGTCCAAATAAACATTTCCAGATTAACCTTTGTAAATAATGCAAGGTAGAATTTGTTATCGGAGCAATCTTGCTCTCCCAATATCATCACTCAATGGAAGAGAAACCAATTAAGGCATGAGAACTCACCTCTCTTTGTGACCCTTAAAGTAACGAAGGCACCTATTGTCATACATAGATAGATACCGCAATATTTCTGCAACAAAAACAGAAAGTGAAGAGAAAAATGTCAGAAACTGGATGTCCTAGTTTCAAAAATTATAAATTTAAGGCTAAAGCCAATAACCTCCATTGGAATCCAAATTGTGCCTTGAAGAGCAAATAACAGAACTCTGGTGGTGAGTAAAGCATATCCTATCAGCTCCATGCTTCTTGTGATAAGTTGTTTTTAGCAACCTGAGTTTTACACAAAATCGTTAAAGGTACAATCCTCAAGGAAAAGAAGATGTGGGTTTCGACGAGTTGCAGAGTACTTATAGCATGTTAAGGTCTTACTTGGCACTCATGATGTCATAAAGTCGCACTGAATCGTCGTCACTAGCTGTTACTAATAAATCAGCCGTCCTATGAAAATCAATGGAATTTATTTTTCCACCCTGAACAAGACATGCATATATTCCGGAGTTAAACCAATGTCTCAAATCCTGATGATCCAGTGTGCTTCAATTTAACATCACATAAAAATAAAATTCATCAGAACAGCATTCTACCAAATTACATATATATGTGCCTACAGATAATACACACATTCCCAGTCTGCCGCAAAATAAATTTTCCAATTAATACAAAGATTTAAAGTGAATAATCACAGCTTTAGCATAATGGGAATGTAAATTCAGGGAGGAAAAAAAACGGCGAAAGCAGAGTACTAACAAAATCCGAGAAGACGGCTCCGATTGACATGCTGCGAACTATATCGTCGCTGAGTTCGGAAAGTGAAGCCATCTCAATCCAAGATAAATTCTTGAGAGCAAAACAAAAAATGAACACTGAGTTAAGATTCCAGGTGGGGAATCACAAAACTAATATAGCTACAATTCGTGAAATTAAAAATGCCACTGTTGTAAATAGGGTTTATATGTTTAGGGTTTCAGAGTTTTTTCTTTTTCTCCAATCCATCAATTTCCGAAAAACATTTTACATCCCTACCAATAATAAAAAAATAAAAGAGACCCTTTTTTGACGGTTTAGAAATTTCTTAGGTTCTTATTCTCTACAATTGATTTGTGAATGATTCAGTATACTTCGGGACTTACATGGGTTGGATATGTGTATAGGATGAAAATTAGTGTTTTATGCAAACGTGACCTACCGCTCGAGCGCCAGCCTGACGCGAGCAGCGAACCTGTCGATTGAGCGCCAGTCTTGTGCAAGGCAGGCGATGAGATCATTGCTTTTACGGATCGAGTCACGGATGGGTTGTAGGCTAGTGTCAGATAGTCCTTTCTTCATTCAGGGGTGTGTTTGAGCCACATTATTTTGGAAGCATATATTCTGAAATAGTAAATTGATGGATAATGTGATTAAAAAAAAAGGAAAAAATATTGATATGATGAAAAATATTATTTTATTAAAAAACTTGTATTTGAAAATTAATAGAATAATGAGAATGAAAAATTTCTTGAAGTCCGAATCTTGATTCTTTTTGTATATCTTGGACTTCTTTTAAGACTTTATCAACTCCAAACTATTTTTGGCTTTAACTTGGACCGAATAAATCATATTTTGACTCTGATTATAATTCAATCAATTCCTAATACAAATCAACTAAAAACATGATTTTGATTTGGGAAATTGTCAATTACAAATATAAACTTAACAAAAATATATATTTACCCATTACTACACCCCCCTCCCCCCACACCTCAAGTGCGGCCCCTCCACCAACACCCCAGCTCTATCTGCCTCCCTGTCCAATTGAGTAGGGATGGTAATCGGATGATAGTGTAGAACAGTTTGCCATCCTTACAACTGAAGCCATAATTATAAATGATGAAAATTCTACGGAGTACATATATACATACAATATGCAACGAAAATCTAGTAATTGTTCTTACTCGTCTATTTGTATTAGCAAGGAAAGAAAAACGATCCGAATGAGAATAACTAGTTATAATCTCTTGAATTGACTGCCAAAAAATGTGGATTTTCATTTCCAACTAATGAAGTAGTAATATATCAATACAATCACCTTTTATTACACGGTATTGGAATTTTAAGGTAATATTAAGATTTAATTGTGTTAATTGTAAAAATCTCCAATAGGTTCGTCGATTGGGCCCAACTTTTCAAGTACAAAAGGTTTATAATAAAGTATAATGACCTTCCATAAATGTGTAACTTAGATCATCAATTTTAAAAAGAAGTGATCTAATGATTGGAATTAGTTTTCCTAAAAGATGTGACCATTAAGAAGAGACGAATGAAAATTTATAAATATGACCCTCCTAATTCCATTTTCTTCACTCCAAATCAATTCCTAATAATTGATTTTTAATTCTCTCTCTAAATTCTATCAAAATAATTTCCATATTATTTTAAGTTTCATGTTCGATATTTACCATTCGATATCTTTCATTTTAGAATAGTACAATCAAGTCTTGGTTTGCTAAACAAAATCAATAGTGTGCTGTATTAATTTCAGAAGAAGCATTGCATCTTAGAAGACAAACATCAATTTAATCCAATTAGCACCAGTGCACGGGGTGAAATCCTTCTTAAGGGGACTTGCATTCGCATACCTCGCTTCATATAACCTTCGATTTCTACATTTTCTATATTTGAGTAAGTAGTGATTCGTCATTATTATGCATGTACCATGATTCGGTAAGTCGTTATTCTAATATTTACATATACGTATTTTTTGTTACGGAATGTAATTCATGCACCAATTTATTCAACGTACAACAACAATAATATGATATACACCACTCTACATTAAATAATTATTCTTCCCTTCTTTACAACTCTCTAACATCCATGACAGGTTGGTTAATCCTAAGAAGTCTTCTACCTGAAATTGAACTTACAACGGCCATTAACTGCACCGATATATGTCAGCTTTAGCTTGTTGCTTAAACGGAAACTCCCAAAGCAGACTGCGCCCATAAAAGTTCCAGAAGTCGTCGATCAAGAAAACCGAAACAAAATTAGAGTAATAACTCGAATATAAGAAATTCACATCATAACTTCACATATGTCATGTTTGGCTAAGCTTATAAAAATAAAGAAGTGAGATAGTCTGCTAAAAATCTAAAAAAAGTAACTTTATGAAAAACGTCTCAAACATTTTCAGCAAAGAAAGTTGCTTAAAAAGTAAATTTAAGCATGGCCAAAAATGCAATGTTATCCGTAAGTTCGCATGTTCCCTTTGAATTGTATTAAAATGACATTGAAAGAGGAACAGAATATCACACTGACCATATTAAAAAGTCGTAGAGCAGCAGGCCTCGTGAACTTCCTTGCGAAAAGAAAGCATGTGGAGGGTTTCCCCTTGCTAGTGCACCATTCTCTTCTGTATTCAGTCTCATAATAAACATTATCTATACCCTGCGTAAAGAGGGGATATATAGGGGTAATAAATATTATCTCCCTTCAATTTCCGAGATAGCCTAGTTATCTTGAAAATGAGATCTTGAGAGTGATAAATAGCAGTTTCGCTTAAATGCATGCTTTTAAGTGCTCGTTCAGTATTAGACAGTTCAATGTATACGATTTTAGCTGATTTTTCTTATTACTGCCAAAAGAGCATTTCTTATGACATTTAGATGATCTCACAGGGTTTTCATTTATATTTTCCTTAAAATAATGTAAATAATTCTGCAAGCGATTGTGTCAAGCGTCTCAATATGCATACTAAGTTACAGTTCATTCAGAGGCTGAGCAGAAAGCTTATGCTCGACTAATTTCACCATAAAATGTATTGGAACATTTGCATAAAACCAGCTAAAAATATACCATACCTTGATAGATTGTATGAGTGAAGGAGTTGCATCGACTAACTTGTAAGTCATAGGATGCCATCCTCGTCTTTCATGTTCTCTGGAAAAGGAAAGATCCCAAGCTGTATGAGTCAATGTCCTCCTTGTAACTTCTAGTTCAAGACCTTTATGCTGAAACGTGAAGGCTAAGAGAATCAGAGGAAACAGAAAATATTATTGTGGAAACATAGTCTACAACTTTGAAGTCATTTTTCCCAAGGACTACCTATGCCCCCAAGTTTCATCCTGGAAAGGAGAAGAAAGAACAACTTACCGCAAGCAAGGTTTGAACATAATGTTCATCTGGTATACAGTTATGCTCCTTAGAATTATCAGAAGGCTGCAGGGGACAATTAGCAATAGAAAGAGTGAAATCCTCGTACTCAGAAGTCAATCTTAACAACTAATGATTTGCATTAGATCAGGCAAAAACGATGATCCATATATATAGCATATCAACTATTACTTTAGGTGCAAATACAGGAAGCTGATACAAGATGCTTGAGAACAAAGGAAATAAACAATAGAGGCACTTACAACATGTCGATCTCGCCAAAATTCAGGTAAAGACTTCCGCTGTTAGGAAAACTGAACGAGTGAGGAAAAAAAAAATCCGGAAGGAAATATACAGTAAGCAATATAAACACATATATTGTACATATCAAGGCAAAGTGCACAACCTATAGATCAAAACCACATTCATTAGAGAAACAAATGTCTTAATTCATAGCATCTTGTGATCACAAGGAAGTCTGGCTAATTGAGAACTAGACATCACAAACCTCTATACTTGTATTAAGATTCATAAGCCCCTAATAGCGACATGATAGTTCCCCTAACTTGTAAACCAGCAAAAATAGCTTGCATTAAGGAGGTGCAAAGAACAAGTCGAAACTTAACATTTTGTGAACAGAGGTAAAAGTGGTTGAATTTATTGTTCCTAATCTTCCTAATGAAATTACATCATAGGGAAGTACCCATCAAAGAGCTCATTGCAGAAACAGTTATCTTGCAACAACTCGAACACTGTTCAACAAAATGATTAAAAGACTTGCCTTGCAATGGGACTGAAACATAGGGAATACTGTGTCATCTTTCACTACAATATCTGCATGCTTTCTTGTCAGAACGACCCACTGCAAAGTGCAGAAAACACTTCAGCTTCTCTTTTATCACCGAGTTTCTGAAATTATTTATCTTCAGGAAGCAAAAATGCTAAGAAATGACGTTACCTGAGATCCTTTCCTCCAGTTCTCAACTGGAATCACCGGATGCATTTTTGGATTGTAACGACCTTCTTTCGTGTCAGCAAAACTGTTACCAATTAGTGTACAAGCAAAGTCTTAAATCATTCTTGACATATATATCTTACAATGCCTATTTGTGTAAGTTTTTGTATGAAAATGATATGCTTAAAAGTAAAATAGAGAAAAAAATATATATTCAGAAATATTTTGTGATTACTGCAATCTCGTCATTGATACAGATGTATTTACTTGTGGAAAGTAAGAAAAAAATGCAGTGGTGCTAACCTGTCCACAAAACTTGTTGAGGCAGACATTATGTAATCGTATGTGTAGCTGAAGTTGTATAAAGGTATGCAGCTGAAACAAGATTAACCAGCAGACAAAGTTAGTTATGTGATTTGCAGGCAACTGAAAACAACAAAAAAAATTCCTCAATACTCGTTACAATAACACAAACTAAGCCATTTCCATGTCCCCATAAATTTGGTGTCAACTACATGAATCCATTTTTGCCACTATGTTCATTATTAGATCAACAACCACAAAAGGCCATGTTAGGTTTGGTCTACCCCTCCCTCTTCTAGTGAGATCACGTCATTCTTATGAAAAAGTGCTGAGCTACTACAATTCTACACAAACATGTCCCAACCACCTAAGTCGTTATTCATTTTAATTTATCCACAACTGGTGCCACCTCCACTTGTTGGCCTTTACTCTCATTAAATCTACTCAAAATTTTAATAATTTGAAATCACCTGTCTGAAAGAAAAATAAACCGCTCATTAAATGGATCCATCAATGCATTTTCAAGCAACATGCGTTCTGCCTGGATCATACTTGCTTCTCCCCAGTCTACCTGGAAAGAAACCATCACTTGCTAAATATGACATGAAAGCTTAATGAGTTAACAACAAAGTTCAAATATAAAGCTAGCCAACATGAAACTGATAGCCCCACTCCCAGCAATCACATTTTGCATTCATCTTAGATACCTTCTTGTCAAACTGAGTTAATAATATATAAGAGATGAAAAAAATCATCGAAGAAGTTTTAGTACATAAATCATTTAACATTTCATGTAAAGAGCTATATAATTTAAGTTGAAGCTCATATACTTGAAATAAAAGTAAACCTGCACACTATCATTAATCTGGCGATTCAAAAAATAACTTGATCTTGTCGTTGCCTTGCTGAGCAGAAAACCAGGTCTTGAGTGAACAAAGATCGAAAACCTATTCTCCTTATCACCCTGCAAAACAACATAAATGGCTCTCATATGTCAATTACTGAAGCTCTCTATTCAAACATCCATCCTTAACAACTCAACCGACTCATCATATATTCGAATATGTAGTATACATTACTGATGCTAAGAACATATTTCCTTAAACCTGGAACCTTCGTTAGGACTCAAGTGATGAAATGATATTTGTTTTTCACCAATATATTACCATTTCGGGTTGCTTTGTTGAAATTAATGAAAAGGTGATAAAGCTAAGCTTTTTACCAAATTTCTGGACATATCTAATATAAGCATGTGAAGGGTCCTAAGCAGCATTTGAACTTCAACTCAACAAAATTTCTGCTCCCTAACAGAAAAAATCATCTCTATGTGAATCATTTCTTTTATCTGAATTAAAAGAAAAAATTAAGATGATCATCTAAAGACGTCCCTTGATCTTCTGAAGCTTCTTGATAACAACTCTCACATCCCATTCCCATGAGTTGAATGAGATTGTTCGCTTGAGGCTTACTAATTACATTATTACAAACTATTTCGGGTGTTTTCTGTAAATAAGATGTTAAGCTTCTTTACAAATTTAATTGAGCTGCCATACAGTAAAATCTAAGAAATATAGAGGTACTTTAACGAGATCAATTATGGTTTGTTCTATGTGTGACAAAACCTAATTGGTTTATGTCAATTTTTTACTTTGTAAAACTTGTAGCTGTTACTACTAATGCTGCTACTCATGAGGGGTTGATCCCGATTGAAATAGGAGGACCTATGAGAGTTGATGCAAGTCATTTGAGGATGTATGACTATTATTATATATCGTGTTTCTTGACAAACTTTTCACTGAATCGTCTTCCCTTGAGGGATTCCTTGCATTATATGGGAAGAGTATTACCTTATACAATTATGGTATCAATCTAAATATGATAGATGTAATCAACTTAAATATAATAAATACAATTATATGCATAATTATGTAAAGTCATAATTTTCGTCGATCTTCGTCAATCTCCATTGTCTCTATCGATCTCATTAACATCTCCATCAAATTGACATGGATGATCAAGAAACATCAATTTGTTAAATTGTGTGCAAAAGAACTCAAAATGACCAACTACAATATTCTGTTGATAGCTATATGGAATACAAGTTCACGGATCAGTAGCCCATTTACTTAAAGTCGTCCAACCCAAGCCCAAGCCCAATACTAACATGTTAGGCCTAATCCTAAACTCATTGACCCAGCCTACTATTTTTCCCATAAACCAACCTAATAAGCCCAATTACCTAAATCCAAAATCGGCCCACACCTTAACATTCACCAACACTTCTTAACCCAGATACGTTGTCAATCAGTGCCGACTGCTACACCTACCTTCGATTCAAACAAATCCATCACTTTAGCCTCTACAAACCCCATTATCTCCCACTCACACCAGGTCAAGTCCTCTGCAATCAGATGCAGACGTCATCCTCTCATCTCCGCCTTGAATATTTCCAGCATGCAATCTCTATCCTCAACCATCATCGCGTGCTTGCAACTGTTGTTCTCCTAACACCACTATACACAGAATCCAGAAGCCAGACAAAGACAACCACTGCTTTATCACTCATACCCAAATCCTTTGCAAATCCAATTTGACACCACAAAACAACCACGACATCATACGCTCATCTCATATCACCGCCGAAAACAAACCATAAGCCAAACAATACAAAGTGCCTAGCCAAGTTTCATAATCCAAGTCAAAGACAAAGTCCAAACGCCGCTAATAATTGCCATTATCGCCATCTCAGTCCAAGTCCGCCGTTGTCATGTGCTCTTTTTTCTTCTTTGACTTCGAATTGTCTTCCCAATTTCTCTATTATGAGGGCGACGATTAGTCCCCACATAATTCTTCTCTCTTTAGAAGTCAAAATAATAACGTAGAGATTAGAGATAAAGAAACTCGTGTCCTACAATTCGGATCCCGTTCTCAATGTATCCAAGAGTCACACGTTGACAAAAATTCTGTCGATCTTCGACCAACATAAGAGTCACATTTTTGACAAAAAATCTATTAACTGTGGACCACCACAAGAAACCAACACCTAAGAGGTTGAGTTATGCCTAAACAAAAACAAAGATATAGTATAAAGTCTATGACAAACTTTTGATTGAATCATCTTCTCTTGAAGGATTCCTTGCATTATGTAGGAAGGGTATTACCTTATACAACTATGGTATCAATCTTAATATGATAGATGTAATCAACCTAAAAAATGTAAATTATATACACAATTATGTTTAGTTATAATTTTCGTCAATCTTCATGTGAAGTCATAATTTTCGTTAAGATCTTCGTCAATCTCTATTATCTCTATCGATCTCATTGACATTTCTATCTCGGATTTGTTTTATTTGCAGGAGTATTATTATCCTATCGGTATATCCGTTTCCGTTCAATTATATTGTACGTCATAGCACTTAACATTTTAAGGCACTAGCCAGAAAATCACCTGTTCAGCAAAGTCACTCGACTATGGTTTCGTCATAATTTTTCATTCAAGTTAACCAGTGTGTAATACACTTCTTGTTGATTTGTACTCTGTTTACTCTAATTGGTCTTATCACAAGTTTTTCAGAACTCATTTGCCTTAAGTCGAAATAATCTATTGCGGCCCAACATGAGCACTACAAATGACTCAAAGTACTCTACATTACATTCCTTTCCAATGTCATTAATGAGTTTGCAATTTATGGATTGAGATACTCAATTATATCAATATTTCTATCTAAACACTCACTATCCCTAATCTATTAATGCTATTGTAGCCAAATCAACACTATACAAAAATATTCCTGTCATGGAGGAAGCACTTGGGGAAAGAACGGCAAAAGGAGCAAAGGACGAAGAGGAAACTCAGCAAAACCAAATGGAAAGAAAGATGAAGGAAATGGAACAGAAATACCTAACATTTGAAATCAAGAAACAATTTCGTTTTTCTTTCCATTTGAACTGAAGAAACAGTGTCATTTTTCTTTAATTAAAATGTAATATTTTAAATCGTTTTTTACAATTTTGTTTGGCCAGAACACACCTTTTGCTGTAGTGTATATATCTCCATGTGTTCTATACAAGAAGAGCAGAATGTTGTTATGCAATTTCAGTTAGTAGTGAATTGATTCTTGGATTCATTTTATCTCTCGTCTCTTGTCATTTTATCATCATTTTTTTCCCACCCCTATTTCTGTTTTTTCTTCGTTGAATAGGTTATCAATCAGCTGGGTTCAGCTGATGCAAGTTTCAGAGAATTGTGGTTAAGGAGGAGCTGAATTTGGAGTTCAAACCGCGATAATTCCTCAGAAGGGATGCCAACTTTGGCGCTGCAACGAAGAGAGAACATATTTCCAAAACAGCATTTAACATCAACTGCTCTTTGTACTCTACACAGTTAAATAAATTCCAAAGGGGAAAACTGATTTTGTTTATTGCGTCACTATTATGAAGATATAATTAATTGATTACTAAATATAGGTATAAGAAATTAAATAAATAAAAACAAATAAAAAAGGCTAATTACCTGGAAGAATGCATCCCAAACCATGTCAAGTGGAAGTCTATTTCGGGCTATAAATAGAAACGCCATTTTCGGCTTCTGAATCAAAGGCGGAGAAATTAACGCTAAAACCTTGATCCTGCTATATAGCGATTCCGTTAACACTAAAGTCGCAAAACAAAATACAAGTAAAATCACAACAAAAAGCTTCGTCTTCCATCTCTGGTGAAATTTCTGCGAAATCGACCTCCTCTTCATTTACTCTGCTTCACTCAAAATTGTACAGCAAACATTTGGACGATTAAGGGCTTCAGTATTTCACAAAATTTTCCAACCAGCACATTTATTTATTCAGCACTGAACAAAACTCAAAAATATCAAAAGAAGTGGAAATACGAAGTCAGTCCCTCTCTAAATACTCCTCGCACTCGAGGTCTCAAGCTCTCATTTTCATTGAGCACACCGTATGATTTTTCCATCCAGTCACTATAATCTCTGTTTTTACTCTTTTGTATATAATCTGGCGATAACAACACCAGATCTAAACAGAAGTCAAGTGTTCGAAACTAAAATGAACTGAATTTGCCTGAAATTCCCTCAAATCATCATAAAATAAAGCAAAAGAAACACAAATTACAACACGATATGATCGTGAATTTTCTCCAAGAATCTCGTGAAAATTCCTGAATTATGAAATGGAACAGAACTTATAGAGAAGGGGGCATGGTATAGCGTGACTGTATCAACAGACTTGGCTTGAAGAATGAGATTTTATAAGTGGTGAGTTGAAGTGGCGAATTGCGTGTGTCGCAGGCGATCAGACCACCTTTTTGTTTATTGGGTGGGAATTAAATTGTCAGTCTTATCCTGCAAAATATACATATTTACGAACTTTGCCCAATTCTCCTAATTCCATTATTCGTGGAACCTTTACAATATTATTGACTAACTTTTAGTCGACTCGAAAAATGAATTGACATATCTCTTTTGGCTAAAGCTTTTTCAACCAATCAAATCAAGATGATTTAATTTCTGCTCTTAATTTAGGTATTAGTTGTAGTATTGTGGGTATAGTAAAAGATGATTCAAAGACTTTCTATTGAATCGATAGTTCCACTAATTGGTAAAAGAAATCGATTGAGTTCTAGGTTGGATAGCAGAGCGAGCACATGCCTGACCATAGCTACGGTTCTTCTCCATCTTGACTCAGTCGTCTACTTCAACTCTTCATGTTTGATCAAAGATGCCTTAGATTTCCCAAATGAAAGAATTGAATTTATCAGATGTATTAACCTTTGTGAAAGACTATGCTTTAGTAAAAGGTATAACTTAGATTTTCTCTTAAAAAAAATGAAAAAGGAAAAATTGAAGCTAGCATGTAATGAATCAAATTTTCAAGCCTAATCTTTTTAACTAGTAAATTAAAATTTTGTCCGACCCTAATAATAACCTAAAGAAGAAAAGACGAAAGAAACACTAAAGCAAGAAAAGTATTTTTTGTTTAATAAGTTTGCGTAATAGTCTTCTAATAGAGACAGAAAATCAATCATTTCCAATTGGGCTAAAAAGAAAGAAAACGAAATATTCAGGGGCCATTCTGCAAGACCCATGAAATTTGTGTCGTGTAGTGGTGAGGGTCTGTTGCAAAGTTTACACTTTATACTTTACAGTGGACATGTGACATGGACCCACAAATTTAAATATACAAGTTAGATGCTCTTTGTAGAGAGCCGTGTTTCACTTACATTATTTTTTTCATTCTCATTTTTTTATTTATTTTTAATCACACGTTCTTCAATAAAATAATATTTTTCATCACATCAATTATTTTTTTAACCATGTATTCATCATCACATTACTTCAAAAAAATACATTATTTCATTTTAATATGCTCCAAACACACTCTGAAATTATGTCGGCCTTCAATTTTTTTATTTTTTTTTTTCAAATCATATATTATGAAATTATTAATTTTTATCAACTTTTCAACTACATATTTTATCAATTTTTATCAAAATTTACTAAAAATCTAATTTTTAATCAAATTCTGTAGGCTATATATCACATATGTACCAAAATTTTTCTTTCTTCTATGTTTTGCTTTTCATATTTTTTCTTCTTCTAATATCTATTTTTAGTTAACCTTTTTTTTTTTTTTTTTTGGAGAAAAAACCCATTTTGCAAAAAATATAAATAAAATACTTACCCTTTATTTTTGAGTCGATATCTATTTTCAACATTAGAATATGAATTGAAGATGAATTCACCAATTGAATAAATCGACTAAATTTTCTTGAAGCTACTTGCGATCATTGGATGGATGCGAAAATATTTATTATTACGAGTTCTTTTAAACTCATGTATGCATTGACAATTTGTTCTTTTAGACATTGTACTAAGAGAAATTAATTATTTCATAATTATTCTCATATTAGAAAGTAGAATTATCGAGAAGAAAATTTCTCGCAAATCCTTTTACTTTTTTTTTTTTTTTATTTCTAAGAGTCTCGGCATCTCAATTTCGTATTAGTCATAAACAGGAAACATCAATAATTGATGCGATGGGCAACACGGAAAAAATAAGGTAAATGTTGCTTTGGTCAATTCCTTGCGTGCATCTGAATAAAAGCATAAGCATTTATATAAATAAAGATTTTCCTAACTGTGAGAGGAATTGACTAACTAACACTCATTATAGAATTTGGCATTCTAAGGAATCATTTAGTCTTAACATTGACCCCACGCTACTTTAAGTTATTCTCACGTAAATGCAAATGTTTATTTATATTATGTATTCTAATTTATGTATGTACGTGAATGTTCGTATAAAGTATGAAATAAATTCTTTTTTTGGGAAATATTTTTTAGTAAGTTAAAAGTTAATTCTACTATTCAACGAAAGTTAAAACTTTAAACTCAATCGTATATAAAACTATTACTTTTTATTATTTTCACATTTCATGACCCCTACACTCTATTAATTCTAAAAAGTTCCTAAAAAATTATTGAGCATTGTTATTCAGTTCCATTGAGGTTGAACCCCAGTTTACATGATTGCACAATCAACATCCTATTTTTAAAAGCAAAAAAAAAATTAAGAGAGATATTGCAAAAAAATGTCCAAATTTTGTTCAATATCCATTTAACTATAATTTAGACCAAAATGCCTTTATTAGCAATTTAAATTCCACAATGAGGACAAAATTATTCATATAATTAAAAATTGTATTGACAACATATACTACTTATTTGAAAAAGTACCATGTTAGTCAACCATGCATTGAATGCTGACTTCTCCCTATAAGTGAGAAAATAAACCATTTACCCATTACCCGTTACAAACCACATGACCAAACCCGAAAATTGAAATCTAACTCACTTTTATCTATTACTCTATTCTCTCTCTAGAATCAATTTCGAATTTCCATCGTCGGAGGCTGATAAGTGCGTTTTTACACGCTTATTTTTCTGTCAAAATATGAAAAAATGTTGGTTAATATGTTGGAATACGGCTGAATTCTATGCAATTTATGTTTTGCAAGACAACATAATGAATGTAGTGGAATTGAGAAGAAATAAGGAAAAATGGACCAAAAATGAAAGAAAATGAAAGTTTAGGGACTAAATCGCAAATATCCAAAATTTGGATCGGAAGTATAAATGGGGATTTGGAAGATTTGGAAGTTAATTGGTTGAAGACAATAGGCTTTGGATGAAGAATTGGAGAAAAGAATGCAAAAATAACGAAAAATGGCAAAATTTAAAGTTTGAGTATCAAATTGCAAAGATGCAATAGTTGATTCAGACCACAGGAAGATGTTTTGACGATTGATAGGAGAAAACTAGAGGTAATTAGAACTCAAAAAGGAATGAAATATGATCAAAATATTATCAAAATTAATTTCCAATGCACTCGCATTGAGGTTGTCACACCACAAGGAAGGTAATGAAGTAGTACACGAACTGATCTCCTTGAGTAGAGACTCAATCCAACTTATTTCTGTAGCAGCGTGAGCCAAAGCTCTATATTCAGATTCGGTGCTAGACTTTGCCACAACTTGTTGCTTCTTAGAGGACCAAGCAACCGAGGTATCTCCCAAGTAAAAGCAATAACCAGCCGTGGATCTCTTGTCGTCAGGGCAAGAAGCACAATCAACATCAACAAAACCTGCTATGCTTATTCTTTCACTTCTTTGGATCCATAAACCTTGTTTAATTGTTCCTCTTAAGTATCTAAAAACTCTTTTGACATAGCTTTCCAGTGTATTTCTGAAGGATTTTGCAGAAATTGGCTGAGTTTGTTCACAGAGAATGTTATGTAAGGCCTTGTATGAGCCAAGTATTGTAAGCCTCCAATTGCACTTCTGTACAAAGATGGATAAGTCATTCTCTCCTTCATCTTTAGATATGTATTTGCCAACAGACATTGGAGTTGCACAAGCCTTGAGATGCTCAAGATTTAACCTTCTCAACAAGTCCTTTATGTACTTAGTTTGGGTGAGATACATTCGTGACTCATCCTTCCTCACTTCAATACCTAAAAATTGATGCAGCTCACTCAAACCCTTAACTGAAAACTACTTGCTCAGATTGTCAATGAAGCTTTGCAACATTTTGTGATCATTACCGATTATCACTATATCATCAACATATAATAGAACAAAAATTACCTGCCTTCGATTCATGTAAAAGAACAAGGAACAATCTACCTTAGACTTTATGAACTTCCATTCTAGAAGTGTTTTCTTGAGCTTGTCATACCATGCCATAGGTGCTTGCTTCAATCCATAAAGACTCTTTTCAAGTTTGCACACAAAATTAGGATTAGCTTCGTTTACAAAAGCTTCAAGTCAGCTCATGTACACCTCTTCATTCAGATTGCCATTCTAAAAGGCATTGTTGATATCTACATGCCTGATGCTCCAGCATCTTGAAACTACATGTGTGAGGATAATTCTTAAGGTAGAAGCTTTAATTACAGGGCTAAATATTTCATGATAGTCAATGCCTAAAGTCTGAAGGAAACCAGTCTTGCTTTGTACTTTATCACCTTTCTTTCAATGTTTCATTTGACTCTAAACACCCATTTGTTTCCTATGACTTTGTGATTGAGTGGTGGTGGTATAAGCTTCCAAGTTTTATTCTTCAAAGCTCTATATTCATTTGTCATTGCATTTCTCCAGTCCTTAATTGCTGAAGCTTTATGCACATCATTAGGTTCAAAATCATTATAACTTATTCTGTGTTCTAGCAGTGAGTTGAGTACACCTTTGGTTTTAAAATACTTGCCTTGCTTCTAGTAACCATAAGGTGTTCAATGTTCTGCCTGCTCAACTCTGCTGCATTTTCATTTTGCTCACTGTTTACTTCAACAGTTTGCTCTTCATCAGCACCTGCAATTCCTTCTTGAGTTTCAATTTAAACATGACCTTCTCTTATCATTCCACTTCCATTAGTTCCTTGCATTTCATTTTCATTTACTCTTTGAATCTCATTCTCAGACATTTCAAGCTGCTGGGGTCTAAAAGGCCCGTCTGTTGGAAAAGCATCAGGAAGAACTATATCAGTTGAATATGTTGGATCAAGAGTTTGGAAAGTGTTAAAAGGTAGATACTGAATGATGGTGTCTTTAGTTTTCAAGTCACTCTTTCTATCAAGAAAACTAGATTTGAAAGGGAAACTCATTTTCATTGAAAACAACATGTCTTGAGATATAAATCTTACCAGTAGGACTAAGACACTTGTGACCTTTGTGTGAGTTAGTGAAACTAACAAAGATACACTTGGTGGAATGAAAGCTGAACATATGATCTTGATAGGGCCTAAGGCAGGGAAAACAGGCACATTCAAAGGCTTTAAGGGACTTGTAGTTAACACGTGTGGTGATTTAGAGTTTCATAGGGAGATCTTTTATTGAGAATTGGTGTGGGTAGTCTGTTAATAAGGTATGTGGCCGTGTGAAAGGCTTCCCACCAATAGTGTAGCGGTAAGCCCGAATGAGCTAGAAGAGTTAGGCCAGTCTCTATGAAATGCCTATGTTTTCTTTCAGCTTACTGTTTTAAGCTGAGGTATGAGGGCAGGAAATTTTCATTTCAATACCAGACTGTACGACTAAGTTAGTGAAGACTCTAAACTCACCTTCCCAATCAGACTGAAGTGTCTTTATTTTCCTTTCAAACTTGTTTTCAACTAGATTTTAAACTAGGTGAATTGAGTTAAGGCTTTAGACTTGCTTTTCATAGGATGGATCCAGGTATATCTAGTGTGATCATCAACGAGGATTATGTAATACCTAAAACTTGAAGTGGATTGAATGGTGCAGGCCCTAACATATCTATGTGAATGAGTTAAAGTGGAGTTGAGGCTCGAGAGTTTGAAAGTTTGAAAGGCAAGGAATGAAATTTCCCAAGCTGATAGGCATCACAGAAATGACTGATTTCATTAAAATTAAACTTTTGATTACATGAGTTGAGAACTTGTGACATTACAGAACCTTATGAATGTCCAAGTCTCATATGCCTAGTTTTGATTGAGACTCATTTTTGGTGATTGCCTCAGACACTCTAGACTTAGCAACAAAAGCAGAAGAGTTCAGTTTATTTTGGGTATAAGACTCTTGACAATAGGACTTTTCATCTTGACTTGGGGTTTGAAATTGTTGTAGTCCATCCTTAAGCTTTCCTTCCATCAGCACCTTCTTCGACATTTTGTCCTTAACAACACAAAAACCAGAGCGAAACTCCATGAATACATCATTATCAGCAGTTAATTGTGAGACACTTAACAAGGTTTTCTTGATTTCAGGTACAAACAGAACATTTTTGAGAGCCAGTGACTTGGTATTTAGTGTGCTCAAGTGATTTGTGCTAATGTGGGAAATATGAAGCATATTACCATTTCCAACAGTGAGACTCTCCTTACCACCAAACTCATGTGACTCCAACAGATTTCCTTTCTCACCAGTTACATGATAACTTGCTCCAGAATCTAAAAACCAAGCAAGGTCTGTGAGTTATTGTGATAGTGCATCTTAGGTTTAGAACCCATGTATATATCATCATAGCGATTGAAACACTTATCAGCTAGATGGTTGCTCATTCCACATATTTGACAAGGTCTTTTGCTGCCAGTTGGTCTTGCTCCTCTTCCCTTGTTTCAACCACCTTTGTTGTTATAGCTTCTTCTATTGTAACTGAACCTTTCACCTCTATTTGCACTTGGTCTGTGCACAAAATTGACTGATGATTTGTTCAAGTTTACTGAGACAAGACTATTTTTCATAACATTCAGATGTTCAATTCTACTTTCATAGGTCATAAACATTGATTGTAGTTCATGCTAAGAGATGGATTCTTTACCATTAATTTGAACTATAATAGGAGTAAAGGGCTAAACCCCAACTTGAAGGGGGGGGGGGTAGGGTATTGAAGTATATATGTAATTGGAGTGAATTAGAGATGGTGATGATGATAGTTTCAGTTGATGAATGTGCACCACTGGGACCACATTATTTTTTGTTGTAACTAAATTTTTTCCTTTTGGTTTTGAGTCACATGTTTGCGTAACAAGATCACCATGCAGAATCGTTTTTCCAGCAATTTCCAGATTGTCTGCTAGCTGTTTTATGGTGTTGATATTGATAAACTGTCATGGAACCTTTCCTGGTCCTTTAAAGCTCACTGATAAGGAAGGTTATCCTTGATTTGTTCATGACTCTGAAGCTTTGCTGGACTGAATTCCAGAGTTCACATGAGCTTGATGACCCCATTACTCTCATGGCTATTTCTGGCGTCATTGAGGAGAATAACCAGCCCATCAGTAGTGGTCAATGGACATCCACTTCATATAATATGTGTTAGGGATCATTTCCACAATAGTGCCAGCAGAACTAGTAGTTTGAGTAGCTAAAAACTCAGCTGGACGGACTTTTGCTCTGGTAATGAAACCTTCAAGGTTATGCGCTCTAATGATTGGCATGACCATGTTTTTCCAGAGAAGGAAATTATTTCTGTCCAACTTCACTGGAGCAACTTGAGAAACATTAATCCCAAGTGATGCCAGCTGATTACCTCCCACCATTGAAGGCATCAGAGTACTTGAAGTGGGTTGATATGATTGGGTGTTGTCATTTGATTCGGTCTTAGCCATTGTGGCTCTAATACCAAGATAAAATTAAAGATAAATTGAATGAACAATGAAGATGATGAACCAGTGATTTCAATCAATTAATTTCAATGAGCAATGTGTGTGTGTGTGTGTGTATATATATATATATACACATACAAACTTCTTGAAGTGGGAAGCAAGCCAAGAAATAACTAAACATGTGATTCAAAACCAAAAGGAATAAACTCAGATACAACAAAAAATAATGTGGTCCCAATGGTGCACGTTCATCAGCTGAAACTATCAGCATCATCTCTAATTCACTCCAATTACATATATACTTCAACAGGTAGCTGAAGAAGTTGGGCTTAGTATAGAGGTGGTAAGAGACGGGATGGTGTGAGTTCGATTAGTTTGGTGTATGGGATGTTGGAGATGGATTAACCGGAGGATCAAACCAGGAAATGAAAGGATAATAAGCTAATGGGAAGATGATATAATGAAATATGGAAAATTATTTTCAACGAATGTAGCATGAGGGGATGTGTACATGTGAGATGACGTGGAATCAAAGTAGAGATACGCACTTTGATCCATTGCATACCCTAGAAAAATACATGGAGTGGACTTTGGTTCCAATTTGGAAAAGGCATAAGGCTTGAGCCAAAGAAAGCAGAGACACCCCAAAGTGCGAAGACAAGAGTAATTTGGGAGGGTGTGGAAAAGTGTTTGATATGGGCAAGAGAAATTCAGCAAAGGGGTAGGCAGCCTAATGATTAGATACTCAACAACACATAAGGCATGCGACCAAAAAATCGGAGAAATTGAGTCGTGATGAAAAAGGGTGAGCTAGATCTCAATATGGTAATGTTGACGTTCATCAAACCCATTATGTTGTGGGGGTATAATTTTATGTCTTGAGTGATGCCAAATTTGTCTAATGGGTTTTTGAGGGTAGTGAATTCTACACCAGCATCGGAGTAAATTGAGACAATTTTTGCATTAAAGTAGTTTTCAAACTTAGCCTTAAATATAGGGAAAACGGTATGAACATCAAATTTAAGTTGTAAGGGATAGGGATAGAACCACATAAATTTTGTAAAATGGTCCACTAAGATTAAATAATAATGAAAGCCATCAATGGAGCATACATGAATTGGGTCCCTAAACATTTGTGTAAATGATGTCTAGAGGGCCTCAACTTGTGACACAAGAGAGACCAATCGGTAACAGATGGCTCTTATTACAAGAACATGACACACAATTAAAATTTGCTGGGAATTTAGATGACACAGACATTTGATCAGAATTTATTAGATAATTGGTAATTTAGCATGCCACATTATTGGAGAGAAGGTAGTCACACAAGCGATGAAACGAGTGGGCAGCCGAGTAGGTGAAGAAAGGTAGGAAGTTGGCCATTCATGGAAGTCATTTATGTTCCGAAGTAGTTGAGCCATCGTGCGCATGTCCTTAACCACAAAAAAGAAGGGAAAATTTAATGGAGTTGTTGAATTTGCATAATTTAGATACAAAAATGAGTTCTTTCGTATGGAAGGAACTATAAAAACATTAGAGAAAGTAAATTGGGAAGAAAGAGATTTGGAACCCGTGTGGGAGATGGAAAGTGCGGAACCATCTCCAAGGAGTATATCATCGGGGCCTCTATAGTCTTGTGTAATAGTGAATGATTTGTATTTCAGTTACTATGGTATTTATATACAACTTGATACCAGATAAGGATACATGATAAATAAGAATACACAAGATCATGATGCATGATAAATGAGAATATACAAGATCATGATACAAGATAATCATCCAACAAACTTCTGGATGAAGTTGAGCACGCTTTGATTTTTTGTTATTCAACCTTATCCCTAACACACTCAACCTATGAAGAATGATGTAATGAGCATCGGTGTTTATCTTATACTAAGTGCCGGTGACATGTCACATTAATTCATTGGTGATAAAGATTTGGTGGGTCTCCACATTTGAATTAACTTTATTATTCACCGCTGCTTAGCATAAAGATTTGGTTGGGTTGCACGTAAACGAAATTGTGGCTTTATCAAATTTCAATAGAAAGTTTTTATTTATTAGTTTCACATATTTGATTTACTGTGTACTCAACTTATGCATGCCGTGGCGAACATTCATAGTTGACTTACTTTGTAAGAGAGTCGTGTTAAAAGTCGAAATTGACATGATCCACTTACGTAGTTCATCTCCATTCTCTTTGAAGTCAGACAATTTCTATGCTTGTTAATGTATGTGTACGCATATCTTTCGTGATGAATATGAATATAAGATCTAGAAAAAGTTGTCATAAACAACCCCAATTATTTTGCAATATTTAATTCCTAATTATTTTGTAGTAATATTAGAGATTGTAACCTACTGCGTTGACCTTTATAGATTAAACTAATAATGTTAAAATTTTCTAATATTAAATTTTGTAATAGTATTAATATTAAAATGTGACCTTTATTGATTGTTGACTTCAAAGCAAGGCAATTCTACTCTCCATCGATCCTGGTAAGAATCTCATGGAAAGAATTCGAACTTGATTTGTTAAAAGTCCAGCAATATGCATTAATTTAATTTTATATTTTTATTATTAT
>CAIGRL010296961.1:0-15704 GCA_903798325.1 Fraxinus xanthoxyloides
CCTCTTCTCTTCTCTCTTTTCTCATTTATTATTCCCTTGCCTTAATAACAAGAACACAGAAAACCTGATCAGAAATAAAATAGATTTACACAATTTTTGTTGGAAATGAATTATGCGTTTTTTTTTGGTTTTAAATAGAGAGGGCCCTTTTGGTTTTTAGTGGTGTTGAAGCTTATTTTATTGATTTTCATAGATTTTTTCTTCTTTTTATTTTTTTTTGGGTTTATAGTGTAAGTGTTGAAAATGAGTGGGAATGAGAGGGAAGAAGAAATTGTGTTTGAGATTTGTGTGGTGGTTCCAAAGAATAGTGAAAAGCAAGGGGACGACAAGAGCCTTGATTGTGTCGAGGTTCTTGTTGATGAGTTCAAGAAAAGAGGACTAATTGTTGAAAGAGTAATTGGCCTTCAAAATGAATTTATCAAGGTTTGCCCAATTTTTTTGGTCTATCTTCGCTGTTGATTTGGATTTATATAATTTATTGGGAACTAATTGCACTATTCTGATTTCTAGTTTGTCTAACTTGTTATCTTCTAATTTGTTAAATTTTTCAGTGCATGCAACTGTTAATCTTGTGAGAATAATTGTAAGTTATTAGTAATAGTGTCACAGGACTTGGAAGAGTCCGACAACAAAAGCTAGCCAACGTGGAAGGAAGCCATACTGTTATGATTTTGTGGGATTTATGGTAATCTAGACCCACAACGGAAGTATGGGCTTTATTTGTGGAGTTTATATAGGATTGTGTTCTTCAACCACATTGGCTAGCTTTTGTGGCCTGGTTCTTTCAAGTCCTATGATAATGGTATTAGAGAGCAGTCATCACGTCTAGTCTCGGTTATCACTTAGGGTCAATGGACACCTGCTTGACATGAACGTCGAGTCAGAAGCGTGGTAGTTTGTCATGATTTTCAATGGGATTTATGAGAATCTAGATCACACATCGGAAGTATGTGCTTCCTTTGTGGTTTATATAGGCTTGCGTTCTTCAACCATATTGGCTAGCTTTTGTGGTCTGGCTCTTCCAAGTCCTACGACACATATTTCGATGTGGGATATAGATTCCCATAAATCCCACAGGAAATAATGACAAACAGGTAATCACATAATCTTTTCTTAGGTAAATCATGTTCATTCTGTATGTTGTGTGGACTTTTGCAAATAGAGAAAAGTTTTTTTTAATTAAAAATCATTTTTTTGTCTGATTGCTAGTTTTACCATTTTGTATTTTCAGTTGTCAGCACCATTGGAGATTATGGGGAAGGCTGCGGCTGAGTTGCAATTCAAAAAACGGACTCATATAGGTAGCACCGTAGCAGTCATGCAGTATTCATTAGTCTTTTGCTTATTGTGCCTCCCCTGTAGTCTGTGTTCATATTGACCTAAATAATTTCGATGACTTGTTTGCTAGAAGAAAGAGAGAGAAGTTTATTCGTATTCTGTCTAGTACTACGTATAAAACGTGCTCTGAATGTCCTATGCTTATTTCAGGAATGGACTTGCAATTTGAATGGGATGAGGTGGAAGCCTTTGTTAGGCAACCTGATGGATCCTTGTTCACTTGGTGTGAGCGTTTCCATTGCTACAATCACATAATATATAGGATTGTGAGTTATTTATATTGTTCGTGCACTGTTTAGTATTGTTCTTAATGCTTAATTTTTTTATTTTTTGATTGCAACAATAAGAATGTCGAGTAGTAAGCAGGCTCATCGATTGGGTCTGGGAGTTCAAACCATGTAAGGTGAATATACAGCCTGTTCTCTTTCATTTTGTCAGTTTCAGATTCTAAATGAGGTGTGCTCAATAGATGGAGTAGCTATTGACAAGATGGAGGCTTTAACGGTTGGAGTTTTTGTTGGATTACGTGGAGGCTAATTATACTGCTCAATTTACCTCGTGGATCGACCTAGAATTAGGAATTCATCTCTTTGTACTACAGAGTGATGAAACTTTTTGATATAGGGTATATTTGGCATTCATTTCTATGTATTAGGTCTCCCACCTTCCTACAGTGTGTAAAGGAATCTTTGGGGTCTATTTTCTGTGATAAGACAGGTGTTAGGAAAAATTTGTAGTACTCCTTTGTCATAGCTCTCACGCTGAGGGCGAGCAGCTATAAATCCGTGTATTTCTATGTGTGCATTTATTATTATTATTTTTTGGTTCATAATTGGTCTAGAGAATGGAATTATAACTTAATCCCTAATTTTTCTTTTGTTTTTGTATTTGTTCAATTGTTATAGGATTCAGATCATCAATTATGTTCTTCTGAATTGTGAGACAGGAAAACCATCTCAGCTGTCGCATAATGGATATAAATGTCTTTTGACACGGCTTTACATATCCATTTGTATGCTTCCAAGCACGTGCATTTGTTCTGTACCAAAATTCTCATTTTGAACCTGATGTTAAGGCCAAATGTCACAGGTGAACACAGGCAAGTCAGTTATAGAATTGAAATATGATCATAGAGAGGTCGACTGGGTTCCAAGGGAACCTCTACTTCGGAAATTGGAATCAGAGAGTATAGTCAAAGAAGTATTTCCGTTGCATGGTATTCTTCTTCTTCTTATATATGACAAATTTATCAGCAGTCATGGACATGCAAAATAAGATGAATATTTTATAGATGAAAACAAGCGGAAGAAGCTCCTAAGAAGCTGGGCACTGAACTGGTGGGACTTTACAACACAGCCAATTGATGAGATATATTTATACCATGGAGTGAAGGTAAATGTCAAATGGTGGTGGTAGCTGTACTTCCACTCCATTCATTTATAAGCTGCTACTTAATATTCATTTTCTTCATAAAAAACATATTCATCTCATTTAGTAACTGTGAATGTGTTGTGCCTGTAGATTGCCATCTACTTTGCTTTCCTCGGAAAGTACACGAGGTGGTTGTTGTTTCCAGCTGCATTAGGACTTACATTGCAGTTGGTTGACTTTGGGTAGGCCATATTTAACTTCGTCTTATATTGGCATGTCTATTAAGATGGATTGGATCATACTCAACAATTTAAATAAGAAGTTAAAATGTTGCTTATTATACCGACAACTACTATCAAATATTGTACACCAGACATGCACAGCTATGTCAAATTTTGTGCTTTTAAATTACTCTTATTGAGGGATGCTTTCTTTTGCTTTATGTTCCCCCCAGGTCAACACAACTTTTGGTTCTCCCTATTTTTTTCATATGCCTGATTTCATGGGCTGTGTTGTTTTTCCAATTCTGGAAACGCAAAAATTCAGCTCTTTTAGCGAGGTATGTGTAATCCGGTTTTTGAACAGCTATAACAGTTCCCGTCTGATGTGGATACTTGGAATTGCATTTCTTTACAAATATCTCTTTGCACTCATGTTTCCACATCCTGTTGGGTTACCATGTCTGGATGATACAGGTGGCATATAAATCATTCGGCGGGTACAGAATCTGATTATAAATTATTCCAAATGGAACAGAGCTCATTAGAATCCCCTGCAGAACTCATGAAGAAAAGAGGGATGGATAGTATGAAAGAGAAAGCATTCTTCCAAAGAGAAGAATGGTTCAGATGGTTGATGAGATTCAGAAATGATGCCATTATTATATTGAGTATCATATGTCTCCAGCTTCCTTTTGAATTGGCTTATGCTCATCTATATGAAGTTATTGGGTCCGACTTCCTGAAGTGAGTAATTGATCTCATTAATTCCGTGTTTCTTTCTTAAATATATCCTCCCAACCCCTCGGGGAAAAAGGAAACAAGAAACTCCTTATGTAAGTAGTAGAATACTTGGGCCTAGATTTTTTTTGTTTCCTACAATTGTTCAGGTTCCAAAATGGCATGGCGGAAAAGGATTTCTGTAGAAGACCCTAGATTTATTGTGAAATCAAAAGACAAATGCAATTTTGTTGGCGATATTCAATTCACATAACTTTCCACACTTGTAGAAGAGAAAATTGAGTAGTTAAACCTGAAAGGATGATACATAGGAGCCTTGCAAATACCTTCAGAATTCAATCACGTAAATAGGTTTTTATGGGGAAGGGAGGGGAGGGGAGTGGAATTTCCTGTTTGCCTAATTGAGTCTTCGTCCTTGCTTTGAATGGTTTGTCTAAGCTGATCAGATTAGCAAGGGTAAAAATGTTATTTTCAATTTATCCACAAATTTTTTCTGAATCTTACCACTTAACATGACGACAAAGTTATCTCTCTGAAAGTATGCAATGGAACATGGTATATGGTACATTACGGTTGTGTTTGATTCTTAATGAATGATACGTAGAATTTGCAAACTCAAATGCTGACTGCATTTGTTCATTATTATGAAATTCATATTTAGACGAACATAACTAAAAAGAGTCTTGCATTATTTGAGTGCATCCAACTTCTTTCCTCCAGTTCTTCACTGGATCATGCATGTATAACGTTTAACTAGTTCAGGAGAGATTGAAACAAAGAAGTATGTAATAAATAAATGGAAGTAATTGTTCTCTCATTTCTAACAACTAACATCTCATTTCATATGGTATTAGAGAAGGTTGATGATCTTGATTTTGTCTTCCTGCGACTCATTTACAAAAATTCCATGAATAGGTGCAAGGAAATAAATAAATAAATTTGGCCTACATGTGAGGGGGCAGGACTGAAGGTTTAAATAATTAAATACCAAAATTATTTTCTTCACAATCTATTAATTTTAAGCTTTTAGATGAGCAAATCATTTGTAGGTTATGGTTTTGGAAATTCTCTCTTTGATGGTGTAAACAACTGTTGTTAAATTCAGAAACTCTTTTCTATTCGTGCTTTATTGAAAATGATTTTGGCGTTATGACATCCTCTCAAATGCATGTTTTTCCAGGTTTTGTCTGACGGCAGTTTACCTCCTTGCAATTCAGTACTTCACCAGAATGGGGGGAAAGATATCAGTGAAGCTTGTTAAATGTGAAAATAATGAAAATGTAGAGTACAGAGCTTGCAGTTTGGTCTACAAGGTGGACAAAATAAATATGTATCTCTCCTTGTCATTTAATGTATTTTTTAAAATCATTTAGACTTATCTTTTCTTCCTCCAGGTGTTTGGTCTTTACTTTATGCAGACATATATTGGAATATTCTACCATGCTCTATTGCATCGCAACTTGATGACCCTTCGCCAAGTATTAATCCAACGTCTAATTATATATGAGGTGAAAAAATATAGTGGTCTTTTTGCCATTTCTCTATCTGTATCTAACTCTAGTACTTACGTATTCCTATGCTGGAACTGTGCCTAAGGTGCTGGAAAATCTGATGGAGAATTCTATACCATATTTGACATATAGCTTCAAGAAATTTAGAGCTATTCGGTAAACATTTTATTTATTTTTTTAATCAATTTTATCATTTGACTGCAATTTAAATCACACACTACTTTCACTGGTTACCTTACGATGAAGAACAAACTGCTTACCTGTGAAGGAACAAGCGAAAGCGTGAACGAGGGTCATCTACAGGGAAGGCGCGGTCCTTTCCTAGGGTAGAGAAGGAATATCTAAAACCTGCTTATACTGCAAGTATTGGCCATGAACTTGAAGATGGACTCTTTGATGGTAATGTATAGTATTTTATGTGATAAGACAACAAAATGGAAGAGAAGAGAACTGATCTACTCATTAAGATTGATTCTTCTTAATATTTGATTTGAGATGGTGGTCCTTACCACTGAGGTCGTATGCATGCATGTTGAACCACTGGTCCTAACCATTGAGGTCGTATGCATATGCGTTGACCATCTCATCTAAAAGTTTAAACCATTGGAGAGACTTCGTATTTATTTGTTTAAATTTTGTCTTCAACATGCACCTCACACGTGCAGTTTTCATAAATAGATGGATGCAAATCTTAAACCAAGTCTATTGCATACTATGATATCATGTTGAATCACCACATCTGTGTACGACATATTTAAAATTTAGTCTATACTACTACAGTTTAGTGTGTTGTATGCAGAATCAATGCTGTAATAAAAATTGGAAAAACCGTTTCAATTATAATACAATTACCGTCCTAGCCTATTAAGGACTCGCTTGGCAAGGCTTTTGCTTTTTGTGGAAAGCTCTTACAAGCAGACAAACCACTCCTAGGAAATTATCGATATAGGCTAGAAGACGTTTAGTCTCAGAAGCAGTTTTTGACTTTTCAAGCCCCCTACGAAATGGGCCCCTAACCTCTTGGACAAGTGCTTCAATGAAGTAATATATTGCATTGATTCTACTTTATTTGTTTCATTTTAAGGTGGACACGAAATGAACATCTTAATCATTTCTATTTCTTCTGAGATTTAAAAATCTATAACTGCTAGCAGATTTTCTGGAGTTAGTATTGCAATTTGGGATGATCATGATGTTTGCTTGTGCATTCCCACTCGCCTTTGCCTTTGCCACACTGGTACGGTGGATTTTCTCGTTCTTTCCTTAAACTAAAGTGCGAGACGGGAGATCTCTGTCTTTGTATCAAACTAACGGCTTGCATGCTTGACTTGAGCAGAATAATCTGACTGAGATGAGAACAGATGCGCTAAAACTACTAGCCATGATGAGACGGCCTACGCCTCGTGCTGATGCGACCATTGGAGCTTGGCTAAATATATTTCAGGTAGTAATTGTTAAACCACTTCTTCTACAAGATCAAGCTTTTAAAAGAGGGATAATCTAAAGCCCAAGACATTAAAGAGGACCATATTTATTTATTTAAATTTAGATTTCATCCCGGCCCCTTGCAAATCGAATTCAATTTTTTATTTATTTATCAATGATCTGGCAAATTTACAATCTTTATAAATGAGTGGAGAGACGAGAACAGAGGGCCATATAACATTAAATCACCTCATTTAAAAGATTAATTGTTAGAATGGGAACATATTTATTCATTTAAATTTAGTCTACAATAATTTCTCTATGCCTGGACCACGCCAGCATTAGTCAGTTTTATTCTCTTTACTTTTATACTCCCCCATTTTTGTAAATCTGTCTTCGATTTCAGTTCCTGATAGTGATGTCAATTTGCACGAATTCCATCCTCCTAGTGTGCTTGTATGATCAGGACGGAAAATGGAAAATATCACCTGGTCTTGGAGCCATTCTCATAATGGAACACGTGCTTTTGTTCATTAAATTTGGATTCTCTCGAATTGTCCCCGAGGTATGATATGTTGAAATTCTTTTTATGTTATTTACTATTGATAAAAAAATGTCATCTATGCCAACTAGGGGGAGATGAACTGTATGCTTTATTTTTATTCTTTTATTTTTTGACAAAAAAATAGGAGCCTGCTTGGGTAAGAGCTGCACGAGTGAAAAATGCGACTCAGGCAGCGGAGATGTGTTCTAAGCAACTCTTGAGGAGTATATCAGGCGATGAAAAGATTCTCAGCCCAATGAAAAAGCACGCATAAGGTGGGAGATACACTGTGTACGAGTCATAAGGGAAACCGACTCTGATATTCAGTCTGGAGTTGAAGATAATCTGTGCAAATAAAATGGTGGTGCTTCTTGTGTTATAAATCATTTTGACGAAGCTCCGTCCATGGTGTAAAATATGCTTGCATATGAGAAATCTTGGTTTGCCAGAAGAGTAATTTGGCATTCTTAGATTGTAAAAATGTGGTCTCTGGCCCAATTTTGATGGCATCTTGGTACATCAAATTGGACATGATCGCATCGAACTCACGGAAATGTATGCTCACTATCTCGAGTTTCCAGTCTTTTGTTTAAAGAAACGTAGTATGCTACTCTTTTTTGAGCCTGTTATATTTGTATTCTTGGACTACAATAAAAACATAAATTGCTTACAAAAGAAAATCTTGTTTTGCCAATTTTTGGGTTGAAGAATGTTATATTTCTCTTCTTGACACCAGACTTGGCAACCCTATTGCTCCTGTTCACAACACTAAATCTTGCAAGGTCAGCCTTCTTCATCAGATCTGTGGACTGTAATAATTATCGGCCACCTGCACTCAACAAAGGTACAATTACTAGAATGAAACATCAAAAACATGATTTGTTTTCTTCCCCAAAAATGAATAACAGAAACTAGTCTAATAATCTACAATAGCTTGTTACATTCAGAAATCAAAACCATCTCCGGAATTTGATTCCAACTTAGCGAAAATGACATTTCAGTTTCGTATAACCAGATATTCTCAACTGTAAGTCGAACAGGAAAAAATCCTTTATCGTTCAGTGCTTCCATATGGAAAACGAAACTTCATCCATAAAATACGGACTTGTGTCTTTATAATGAACAAGAATTAAACTAGTTGATAAACTAGAACATAGTCGCAAATAAGAAAGTCAAATAAACTCATCAACAAAATGATACCATACAGAAGATTAGATACCTGGTTTGAGATAGCCTTGGACATACGGGAAAACTCTTTCATGACAGATTTGTGAGCAAATTAGCAGGCTTGTTCTGTTTCTTGGTCTTTGTTGTTGCAAGCAGTACAGCCTGATCTTTTCTTGGTTGGATGGTCACTGTTACCTTGTTTGCCAATCCTATATAAAATCAATCGCGGAAAAAGTTACAATATGCCATCAAACGACAAGCCATATTGAAATTGCCCGCATGGTATTATCAAGCAAATGAATGTGATCAATGGCTGAAATTGGTCCGATTAGAATAGCGGTGCTGTTGGTCCATAGAGATCTTTTCCCTTCTCCCTTCTAAGTAGTTGTGATACTTATTGTACTTGATTAGTTTAGTGACTAATGCATTCATCGAGTTGAGAAATTAGCTACCATATGAACACTAATTATATTTGACACTTTTATAAGTCTCATGTGGCGATCAAGCTGAGAGGTCAATAACTATTCAATCTCTAATACTAATTAGAAGGGTAATTTAGGAATGTACCGAATGTGTAATAAATGTGTTTTTAAGTATAAGATTGTATTTTGGATTTGCTCCCCAATGATCACCAGTTCGAGTCCCCTCAGGACCACTGAGGTGAGTACCCGATGGTAAATTTTAGGGTCCCGTGAGATTAGTCGAGGTGCGCGCAAGCTGGCTCGAACATCCACGGTTATAAAAAAAAGTATAAGATTGCATGTGATCAATGAGAATAATAAGAGTACTTCATTCTAATTTTTTTTTTTTTGCCATGGTGATTGTCTGATTGAGCAGAGATGTCAGCTAGCGTACAAATACTAATGATATGATAGTTGTATTAATATGGTCATTTAATTGAGAAGTCAATTACCGTACAAGCACTAATCATCTTTGACACTGTGAGTCTTCGATGACTCGGAGAGTGTTATTTCCTAGTTGTGTGAGTTGTGTCATGTATACAAATATTATGTCACTTGTATAAAGGTGAACCAATGTGATGTTAGGACACGAGCAACATGAAAGGTAAATCCCCAGTTTAATGCTGCCAAATGGTGAATTTGTGTATATAGTACTGCAGAATGAATTGTATAAATGCAACCAAATCAACCTGAAGAGGGAACCACACGATCCGGCTCCGCGATTGATACGATGGATGCCAACAGTTCTGATAGGTAGTATTGTTGGTAAGCTAAAGTAATGGAGAGGTAATATGGAAATTTAGTAGAATGAAATGTATAGGCTTCTCACTATAAATAAGGGAGGGTAGATCCATTTTACAACAGCAAAAATTGGATTTTGTCTTCTGAGAGACTTACAGCCTCTCAAAGCTCAGCTAATTATTATATTTCCTTTCATTTAGTGTGTGTTTGTTTCTAATTATTGTAGAAAAAATGGAGTAATGAATAGTATTTTTTTGGAGAATATCTGGTTGAAATTTAAAATAATTTTATTGGTTTGTGTGTATAATATTTTATTGAGTGAATGTGTGATGAAAAATCTTAATGTAGTAAACAATGTTTTGGAATAATGGGAAACAAACAAGGCCTTAGTTTGTAATTCCATACAAGGAATGTGAAAGTTACGTAGCTCGACCCAAACTATATGTAGAGGGGGATGAACATGTGTAAATGTGGAATTTATTAATTTTAATTAACTAGCAACATCACCAATTAATTATCTCTAGATGTTAAAGCAATCAGTTCAATTATCGTATGTTTGAATATCGCATAATATTAAAACAATAACGAAAGCAGTAAATAACGCACGGTATGATTACGGAGAAATCCCAACTGGGTAAAAACTTTGGGCACTTGCCAATCAACAATTCACTATAAATGATATTAAACTTACATTCTACCAGATTAGACGACGACACTACTATCTGATCTCCTGACTGCAATTCCAACAACTCTCCTGGATTCTGTGCTCCTGCACCAACTTCCCGCTGCAATTTCAAAGCGCTCCTGGACTGAGTTATCTTGCAGCAATTTCTAATTTTGTAGAATCGTCCATCTCCTATGGATGCACAAAGAACACCGCGTTCTTCAACAACTGGAACTCCAATCACATTCTCTTGATCTTCAAAAACTCTGACTGATATGGAGGAAGCAGCAATTTGGTATTTGGATTTAAGATCTTACATTTTTCTCACCGTCAGAACAATTTTCTTTAAAGCATGAAGTTTGAAATCTTTAGAGGATTAAAAGAATATGAAACCAATGTGTTTTCTCAATAATCAACCTTGAGAATCACGTTCTACGGTGCTTTGATATTTATAGGTAGGTTAGGGGATGAATGAACAAGGCAAAAAGCCTTTAAAAAACGAATTAAATTTTTTCGGATGATACTGTTGCTCGAGCGAAGGGCTAGTGACAGTCGAGCGACCGTTGTCGCTCAAGCTAAGCCTTGGCGACAGTCTAGTGAAAATTCACGTTGTTTTTTCTTCTTTTCCATTCTCGAACCCTAGGACTAAAATACACAACTTTCACTAATTGCACACTGCTCATTGACTTTTTACAATATATCAAATTTAGTCCTTTTTGTTTACAGAATAGCCAATTACATTAAATATCTAACAAACTCATCCTTTGGCATTCTATGACAAAACTACAATTTAAGTCAAGACAATATTAAAATAAGATTACAGACTCAAAACAACCGACACAACTGATAACTTTCTTGAACGAATTCTGCATTTCATTTTTTAGTACTTGTTTCCTGAAATGACAAGTCAAATACCCAGTGCAAAATGTATGTCAAACAGTATTAAGAATAAACACAGTTCAAGCAGTTTAATTGTAAAAGTGATTTAAGCAGTTTGTAATTCATATTGCATATTTTCCAATTTCATATCATAAGTTAAATTAAAACATAGTATCAATGTAACCCAACATACCAAAACGAAACATTGATACCACTAAAATATCAAAAACCTAATGCAGCAAAATTGAAGTTATATTATTTCATATAACCAAACATTTTAGATACATCAAGTAGACAAAAACATATACATCGTATTAAAGAAAAAAATATCTACTCACCTACTCCCAAACAATATCATCTATTCCCCCCTTTTTGTCACAAAATGACAACGAAAAAGCTAAAAACTATGCAGCATCGTCAGAATCAGTCCTCTCCTCGAAAGCCTCGCCATCATTCAAATGGTGACGAATCCAACGAAACTCACACTAAATATATCCAACATCACCCTGAAGCATATTAAACACAGCAGTGTGTCGATCAACTGTAACTCGCAGCTGCGTAAGCTCGGCTATCATCCGAGCTTACTGCTCGATCAGCACAGTCATCTGACCCACGAGTGCAATCGAAGGATCTACATGAACAAAAGGAATATCAGAAGGTGGAGGAACCAACTCAGTTGGAGGAGGAGTAGAAATAGAATACGATGGAATATCAGTGGATATAGGAGCAAAAGAAGTAGGAGGGAAACTAAAAGGATCAATAGATATATGGTCATCAAAAGGATCAGCTGGTACAGTCGAATCAACTGGCTCAGCTGGCTTAGAAAAAGCATGTGACCTACTCTGAGAAATAGTAGTGTGGCCAATCGGCTAAGAAACCCCCTCAGAAAAACTAATGCCAAGTGCTGTCACAAGTCGATAAATAAGACAGACATAAATAAGTCCCACCTGAGTCCCTGTGATACGAAAGGCACGTAAAATATGTTGGCATATGCAAGTGGCAGATCAATAGAGCCATCGTGCAACATGGCGTACAAAAAATGAGCCCTCTCCATAGGTAGAGAAAAGGTATGTGAGATTGGCTACAGATTTGTGCACACAATGCGCAACAAAATATGCGGTCAGTGGGTAAGGACCCAGTGCGCATCGCACCTGAACCACCCTCCAACGGTGTGTTGAACATCGTGGAGCAAACTAGAGAGTCCGATGGAAGAGTATCGATAGACAGATAAGGAAACAAAGGATGGATGACTCGAGGAATATGTACTAGACTCGATAAGACATCGGGTGTGATCTTAACAGTCCTACCCAGAAGAAAAATCCTAAAAGTCAAACCACTAATATCATGAATGTTAGCGTAAAACTCCTGAATTAGAAGGCTCAGAGGGAGGTGTCAACTCAGCTAATAAGGGCTTCCAACACTGAAAAGTGAAAATAGCAGCGAGATCCGGAGATAGGTCATACATAATGACCTTATGCTCAAACATAACTAGCCGTAATAAAAAATGCAACCCAAAAGTATCTTGGGCAATAGCAAAGATGAACCTAGACATACTGAAAGACGTCAATGTACCAGGTATAGAAGCGATAGTACGAGCTCTCTTAAGTGACATCTGAAATGAGTATAATCAATACATCAATACCTCGATATAATAGACAAGAAAGCATGATATGCATGAGATGCATGAATGCACACAAAACGAGGCAAATAGAGTAAATGTAACGTGCCCTAAAATGAATGCACAACTATATGCTGTAATGCATAGATGTATATGATATGAAGACATGACGCGTGCTGTGATATCTTGCCGTAGTGACGTGACATAACCTTGCAGTGTCAACACCATCAACATGAACAACATCAAGCCAACAAAACCAACAATCACCGCATCCCATTAATCCTTTATCAACAACACATCCAAAACTCCCCCCAAAACGGACTAGAAACGACAAACATATGCCAAAAATAGTAAAGGAATAACACACATCTCCAAACCTCATGACACCATTAAGCAATTCTCAAACAACCACCAAAGATCCTCCTCAATCCACCAATTGACATCCAAAATGAACCAACAACAAAAAAAAATTAAAGAAGATGGAGAAAAATCGTGGGAAATTCATCCAAAAATCCAATTTTCGTTCTAAAAATGTGCAAAAATGATAACATAGTATGAGAATGAATAAAAAATGAGGCATCATGCCAAAATGTGAAGTAAGAATGAGCAAAAATCGAAAAACTCCAAAAAAATTGCAAAAATTGGAAGGAAATAGGGTTGAAGAGATTTACCTTAGAAAATTTGTTGATTCTATGAAATAGCACCACTAACATATGATTTGGGATGAACAAAAAGTGGGAAAGGCAAGAATTCTATGTGGGTAGGTAGGATTTGAGAGAAATTGAAGAGAAAAAAAGAAGATAAAATTCGCGTAAAACCATAAAAAGAACGTTAAAATTCAAAAATGTGGACTGTCGGCGAGCGATAGTCAAGCAACAAGTGAGAGAGAAAGCTTTTGCTTTTGTTGCTCGAGCGTGGTTCAGCGATAAGTTGACGACAAACTTGTTGACAAAAGTAGCACTGAATTTTTGAAAATAAAGAAAAAGTAGCACTTTTTTCCTTTTCAATAATATTTAAATTAAACAAATTAAGCCCTTGACAACCCGATGAACTCAACCATGCATGTATTCACAATTAGAGCATTATTAATTTTTTTTCTCACGTACTTAACCAAGTTCAAAATGGAGTAAAGCATATAATGACTCACGCATGTAAATTGCCACTATTTTCTCGTGAATATGATTCCAAACCTTAAATTTGTGAGAAAGGACACGCGAACATCACTGTTAAGTAAGTATTCTTCTTACTAATGAAAGTCAAACTTAAAAGAATTTTAGGCCCTGAAAACGAGCTCAATTACATAAATATATTTCTTTTCTCCCCCTGAATTTGAGCGTATAATTCTTATGTCGTTTTTCTCATATATTGCATTTTGTGTGCAGACTCTTGTCCATTACCAACTAAATTGACCACTGTAACGAGTTTTAGATGGATTAACCCAAGTCAATTGACCATATGCACTAAGTTATGAGGAGCCCATCGGGTTTAATTACTTGAGTCAAATAGAATTTGAACAAAAGTATAAGATGAACTAAACTATTATATATGTATTTTTGTTTATATTATTATTATTTTTTAAAAATAATATAGGGAGTTTTACCATGAGTTAATGTCATCTAAATGTAGGTCAATTTACGTTCCATATCACCTTACCAATAGATGACAGTCACCCCAAATACACATGTGGTCTAGATTCATTCACAAGATCAAAGTGTGCGCAGTGTAGATGGTACATGGAGAAACATATACTCAATACTCCATATTAAACCAAACTAAGTAATGTAAATGACACTGTAGAACAAATAAATGCATACTTGGTCACAAATAGGGATGACAATCGGGCGAATATGGGTCGGGTGGCTGTTCCCAACCCCGTCTCATCGGGTATTGTTACCTTACGCCATTCCTATACCCGGTTAAAGTGGGACGGGGAGGGGCAGTCCCCTACCCTATTTATCGCCCCATTTTTTTTCTTTTATTTTTTTTATGTCTTTAGTTAGTAAATATTATTAATTTTTTACTAATTTGTTAAAAGAACTTATGTTCTCTTTAAAAATGATGGTAAATTTAGTATTTTTGTTCAATAAAAAACTTAAATTTGAAATTAACTTTAAGCGGGGATGATAGCGGGGCGGGGACTATGTTTTCCGTCCCTGCCCCGTCCCCATCCCTTTTACCCGATTAGTCTGGTAATCCCCACCCCATTCGGGGCGAGACCCTATGGGTATCCGGTTGAACGAGTTTTTTTGCCATCCCTAGTCACAAATGCTATGTTTCAGCGCACCACGAAGTGTCTAGAGCCCAAAAATACAATTTTTTAAAAATCAATACCAAAACAAATAAAAGCACAAAACAAAATAAAAAGAAACAATACACAAATAAGTGAGATGCATGCATGAATGAGTGGACTTAATAAACTATAAATGCATGCACCTAATAATCAAATCACGGCGAAATATGGATGCTCTTACCTTTAAGAGCATGATCACTCTCACGGCATTTCAGGTCTCTCTTTTTTACCCAAGCATTCTTAGAACTAGAAGTGATTTTAGTTAATTGAATCATCATCTCAGTTAAGTAGCTGACTTAATCGGCATAATCGACAAGAAAGTTAACTTTGCAAGATAAATCCTGTGTTTTACTTCTAGCCACAAGTTTACAACATCTAGGTCTTGTGTGTCCCAGTGCACCGCAATGGTGACAAGTGGAAACAAACCTAGGTTCAAACTTGCTTGGAGGTTGTTGCCGATATTTAGGACGATTGACCCTATGTTTTCTGGTAGGTCTCGATCCTAAGGCATACCTGACGTTTGATTCAGGATAATAGTATTCCGAGCTTTGTTAGTGGCCGGGACGAATGTGGTCTTAGACGTAATAACCCAAGAATAACTAACCAAGAAGGAGGGTGAATTGGTTTTTAAGACTTTTTCGACAATTAGTCTCAAAACTATACGACATACAATAAATAAATTCAAAGTGTAATAAGAGAGATAAATATGCAAACTTAATAATTTAATTCAAGTATG
>CAIGRL010297047.1:0-16820 GCA_903798325.1 Fraxinus xanthoxyloides
CTAACCCGTCAATTTGGGATCTATTCGATATTTCCCTTGAGAGGTATCCGGGAAGGAATTAGAATGGAATAAGATCGATTCATACAGAAGAAAATGTTCTCTATTGATTCAAACACTTTACCTATCCTTAAATTATAAATTGTCTGTGATACAAAATGTATATATAAGAATATATCAACAAAACTATTTTTTGAAAAAATATTGAACAAAAAGTAGAATCATACACTAGGATAGAGATTTCGTTAATCCTCGATTTTTCCCATTTTCTATCTCGAAGACGGTGGGAGAAATTAGTATTATGATACTTGTTGAATGAGACATTTAGATAAGCACCACTATTATTCCACGTTCAAATGAAAGAATGGGAGTTGGCAATCCTATCTGAGAGAGGATCCATGCCAGCTACGAAGACAACACAAGACCTTTTGGTGCTAATACTTCGTAGTCTATTATTCTATTATATTTCAAGCATCTCTAACTTAGTCTTGATATAGCGTCAATAGGTTTTGGAAAAAAATGTGTTTTGGAATCAGGTCTGCTATATGTGAATAATAGTTTACATGCACATGATATGGTAAGATACGATTGTATCAGGATTTTTTCAACCAAATAAAAAAAACTTTCACTCTCTATTTTTGACACTCATATGTAGGTGTGTCGATTTTGCTCATCGGCTCGGGCGGCCCCGTGGCTAGACTCGGGAAAAACTCGAGCCGGAGAAGCTCATGGATCCGACCAACCTGTGTGGCTCAACGAGCTACACGGGCTACTTTCGACCCGTGACAAGCTGGATTTTAAAAAAATTTAAAAATAAAACCTAGTTACATGAAGCGTGTAGTTCAGTCAGCACATTGCTGCCTGATATTTAAAAAAATAAATAAATTTGTAAGCCATCTCAACTCGACTTGACTAGTCACAAAAAAAGTTCAAACCATTTTCACTCGAGTCGAGCCCGAGCCTCAAGTTTCGGCTCGATTTGATTCGTTGGCTTCACTACTCACATGTATGTAAATTATTATGTAACTCCATTATGTGCAAGTAACATTATTTTTTTGGAATGATGATTTTTTGGAGAATGTATACTTTAAAGTAAAGATTTTTTTTGAATTTACAAGTGATATTATTTTATTAAAAAATATGTGAATGAAGTAAGAAATTTAATTTCAAAAAACTTCTATCACAATCTACTAAAATTCCCGCTAAACACCCACTAAATAAAGGTTAAAGACCTAACCTGAAATATATATGAAAAATTAGTACACTTATTAGCTATACGATCTGTTCTTGCGGAACGTAAATCTGCTCCTTAAATTTGACCTAAAAGATTCAGCCCCTTTGGTAGAGTTAAAATCAAGATTTTAAATTAAGTTAAATTAAAAAAATTATTTTAATTAAATATCTTATAAGATCTATAATTTTCAACCACACATTTCATTAACTTCTATTAAAATTTACTAAAAATTTAATTTTAATCTCTACCAAACGAGAACTCAATACATATTCAATGTACTTTATAACATTAAGAAAAAAGAAAAACAAATAAAGATGCATGAGTTATGCTAAAAGTACCTAACCTTTTACATAATTGGCGCGTCTCCAATAAGGGTAGTCATTTGTCCATTATGATATCAATTATATAAAATGATATGTACAAATAGCATTTTTCAAGATGCATAGGGACTAGGAATGTCACAGCAGTCAAAATGGAGGGGTGAATCTGTAATTTATCATTGATTAGACTTGAAGGGTTTATTTCTACTGTAGTTATACAATCCCTTCTGTATGAAACTGACTAAGCCCTAAAGGGTATGTATATATCTATTTATGCATGCAAATTTACTGTAGCAAGAAACGACTCATAATGAGCGTGTTTTGTTTCTTTGTGGGGATGTTTTTGCTTCTTGCAGGTAACCAAGTTGGAAGCTTTCTGATTGGTTGAAGACCCACCTGCCCCTAACCCACCCCACCCCACCCCCCATCCCTCATTGCTCTTTGTGAAGGTGAAGGCCTGTAGCTTAAAAGCTGATTAAAAGTGTCTTTCTATTATTTTTTCCCCATTCCCCATTGTTACTGCTGCAGATTCGGTAGTTCCATCATCCATCCTTTCGTAGTCACGTTCCAAATTCTTTGCGGTTGAGACGGATTTTGTATAGAAAGTTCAATGCTAAGCAACTATCCCTCTGCTTCTTCCTCCCACCAGCCATTTGCTGCTGAAAATGGAAACATTAGTAAAAGAAAAAGAAGGCCAGCAGGAACTCCAGGTACAATTCATGATTTTCAGTTTTATTCCTACAATTATCAATAATTTATTATTTTCAGTGTTAATTATAAGTGCAATGAATTATGTGTTATGAGTACTAGATCCAGATGCAGAAGTGGTATATTTATCCCCGAAGACCTTATTGGAATCGGATCGATACGTTTGTGAGATCTGCAATCAAGGGTTTCAGAGAGACCAGAACTTGCAGATGCATAGGAGAAGGCACAAGGTGCCTTGGAAGCTGCAAAAGCGCGAAATTCCGATAGTGAGAAAGCGCGTTTTCGTGTGCCCAGAACCTACTTGCCTTCACCATGATCCTTGCCATGCACTGGGTGATCTTGTGGGAATTAAGAAGCATTTTAGAAGAAAACACAGTAATCATAAGCAGTGGGTTTGTGAGAAATGCTCAAAAGGATATGCTGTTCAATCAGATTATAAGGCTCATCTCAAAACCTGTGGAACTCGAGGCCATTCCTGTGATTGTGGCCGTGTTTTCTCCAGGTACACGTAAGATTATTGGAGATTGGAATCTGTAGGTACAACTTGAGCGTCCCGACTAGATCTTTAGCACCCTCACCATTTACCCCATCACTTTTTTTTTTTCAAGATTTTATCTATTTTATTCAGTGCAGAATGCAGAATGTTCAAATTTGGTAAAATCAGTAGAAGTTCAGGAATAAAGCAGGTGAAATCCATAACAAACTAGGTTTTGACTGATGTGGGCTTCATATATATTTTAATGAGAGACAATTTATAGACAGTTAAACACAGTTTCCTAGCATCAAAATGGAATCTGGTGAGTATGTAGTTTGACAATTGTTTTGAACTCTTTTAGAATCCCAATCCCGCATGTTCTAGCATCTAACATAATTCTTATATAAATTTGAGAGGGGGCATACAACCTGTCCTCAAACCAACGAAATATACAATAATATCCATATTATGAAACGGTGCATTCTTTTGCTAGGGTGGAGAGTTTTATTGAACATCAAGACGCGTGCAGTATGGGGCAGCTCCGAGCAGATTCACACGCGTTACAGTCTACGGCTTGCCTGTCCCGAACAGCGTCAGGTCCCGGTCCCTCCAGCGACACCAATCTCAGTAATGTTGCACCAAGGCCTATTTTCATGACCAGTGTTTGTGAAACTAGGAATTCAAAACCTGCATTTTTAGAGCTTCAGCTTTTAACAAAACCCCGTGTTAATGAGGAGGATAAGTCGATGCATTTGCAGCTGTCCATTGGTTCATCAGAAATCAGTGAGAAAAACGAAATGGATAACACAAATCTAAGCAGATTTTCTCCAAGGAAGAGTGGCACTAGTGAGAAACTGTCGAGAGTTAAAGGGCACACGCAAGAACAATTAAGACTCGTCATGGCAGAAAAAGCATATGCCGAAGAGGCAAGAATACAGGCTAAGCGGCAGTGTGAACTTGCTGAGCGCGAATTTGTCAATGCAAACAGAATTAGGCAACAAGCGAGATCCGAGTTAGAGAAAGCACAGGCCTTGAAGGAACACGCTATCATGAAGATCAATTCGACCATTTTGCAACTCACTTGCCATTCTTGCAAACAAAAGTTCCAAAAGGGAATAACAGAAGCATCGACTCCCTTGGAGAATTCATTCGGGTTGAGCTACATATCATCTGCTCTAAGAGAACCTACTGATCATTTAAAATTTTCTCTACTTTGAATTCATCAATCTGTTCACGGTAATTAACCCATTTGCATGCATGTTTTGTATTTCGGTTTACTGGTATAGACATTTGATTAGTAGCCTAGTGGGTGTTATCATAAGCGAAGGATGTGTTTATTAATGAGATTCTATATTCAAATATTGCTTGATTATTTGTTCATTTTATTCGAGGGTGTTTGACCGTGGTTAAAATGGCCTTTTGAGTTAAAAGTATTAGAGCTTCATTATTCTTGAAATAATGTGAAATATGAGGCTCTCTTGCATTTCTTTTAGCAGGTGGCCTCCAAAACAAAAACGTTTATAAATAAACAAAAAGTCAAGAACGAAAACTAAATTTATGTGTTCAAGTTATGCTTCGTGTTATCATGCATTTAGTTAGATACTCGGTAGGCTCGTGATCCCTGCATAAATTAGACTATGGTGATTCCAGCATTTGACCGTATATGTTCCAGAGCTAGATAATATATTAGATCATCTATTTCTCTATTGATATTGATATATTCAAACGCATAGCTTGTGTAATCTTATTTTGGATAGAAAGGCACTGTCTCTCCACTGAAATCATAACTAGTCTCGTAGATCTCGATGCTCGATCTTTCGAAGTAGAAAGAAGTGTTGCTTTTTGATTTTTAGCCCACATAATAGACACATTCAATTCATTTCAGTCTCAATCACCATCTCAAGCGAGCCTTTTCCTTTCAATATGTTCCTTTTTATAATTTAAGATGCCCCCATCTAGAGTATTCATCTGCAAGATTTTCTTGAATGCAAAGAGGAATAGTGGTAGTATTTGAATGGATTATCCTGTCTACCCTAAACCTTTGGTAGAGTTAGATTTTGTGTTTGGACCATTTGAAGATCTTTTTTGGCTGAGGTGGTCAGAAATTGGAGGTGACTCTTCTTAGTCCAGTCCAGGCCACCAAAGGTACAGCTCTAAAATTATTGCACAACATTTGTGAATATTAGATGATTAATATAGTTGTCCTTTTCGTCTGCTATTCTGTGCCCATATAAATGTTAATGAAGAATACCATGGTTTTCAGTGCCACTGTTGTAATGGTTGATTCAAGACTCGTCTCATTCACTGCACAGACACAAACAAACTCCCTTCATTAATGCATGCACCCATCAGAAATTAGCTCGGTTGATCTCATTATTTTTCATTAAATTATAATTTATTTTTCTTTTCTTTTTTATCAACATTTTTCAATAAATTAATATTACACATAAGTGTAAAAAAAATTTTTTCCTTTTTAATCACACATTCTTTAAAAAATTACTACTCTTTTCATTATAATTTGAAATAATAGGGACAAATGAGTGCTCAGTATGGTGGGTTAGGGTCAGATAAGGTAGTGATGACCGTTCCTAAGACAACTCAAATCTCAAAATACTCAAGTCACAATACTTTGGACGTCCAGTGAGTCCATCCTCTCACTCTATTTATCTCCTTTACCCAATGAGTATGTTCGAGGTGTTGTGACTTGATAAGGTTTGAACTTTCTGAATTGTAGTAATTTGAACGGAAAATCCTACCATATATGCATATAGAATCATTTGCAAGGTGAGGGGCATGTAGTTGGGTCAAGTGGATGGGTGGGTGTTGTGAGAGGTGGGGTCGGTATGACCATCCACTCAAATTGATATGAAACCATTCAAGTCACAATATCTCAGACGTCGAGTAGGTCCGTCCACTGTTCACCTACTCTTTTTTTCACTTACCCGCTTAGGAAATTCGAAATGTTGTGACTTAAATGATTTAGAGGGTGTTTGGTATAGATTAAAATCAAATTTTAAGTGGATTATGATAGAAGTTTTTGAAATGTATGATTGAAAAGATATGTGACTCATGAAAGATGTAGTTGATATTAATTGTTTGACTTTGATTTAGATTAAAATCTGACCCAAACAGACTCTTAGAATTCAAGATGTCATGATTTGAGTAAAAGTTCTAGACATGTGCGTATGAATCGTTTGTGGGGGTGAGGAGGGGAGAGACTAATGGTGTATGCCTAGCTTTCCATTTATGAAGAGACCATTAAATTCTGAGAGTTCGAAGAGCAAAACTTGAAGAAAACTGTGTAGTTGCTGTTGTGTATAGTGACTTAGCATAATGGGGAAAAGGCCAATCCAACACCCAAAAGAAAGATTCTTGAATTTGGTACTTCCGTTTTCATTTTCTGTTTCCAAGAAAAACAGTACTGAATCTTAGCTTCATATTAGTTTGTTAAAATGCCTGCTAATCCTTCAAGTTTGCTTATATTATTATTAAAGGAACTATCTTTTTCTAATGTATAGACGCCTGGGAGTAAATTTGTGAGTGCCTGCTCAGGCTCGATACGTGAAGTATACGAGCCTTGTTATGGACTGGTTTATCTTTGTAGACGATGACTCGTAATATTCTATCAGCAGCTAACAAAATTTAGAACTGAAATTTGTTAACATAATTCATGTACGATAAAGAAAATAAATTTTGTCCCCAAGGCACATCTCCAAGTGGTAAAAGGGAAAGGTGGAAAAACTCTAGTTTTGCTTGAAACTGCAGCGTTAATGATTCGAATTTTGAAATATGGATTTGACTTTTGGGTATATGTAAGGGTACAAGCAGTCTTCCACCCTGTACCATTGGAGGCATAATCTGCGATTTACCTCCTTCACCAAAACCAAAGGCAAGACAAGTGTGAGACATCAAAATTGCGGTTCATCTTTTAAAAACTAAATTTTACTTTATAAAGCTATACCATATATAAATGGTAAATAATCATGGTATGCTGTGGTAATAAAAGAATTAAGGTAGTTTTGACTTTTCAAAAGCAATAAAACCCTGCTGCCTTCAAATCTGCTAATTATTAATTTGAATGTCATCAAATATTAATAAATTGGTAATGGAATAATTTGATTTGATTGGGCAGATGAATTAATAAATTACTAAAGTAAATGGAATAAAAAATAAAATAAAAACATTTCAAAGAAAGATGTTTTAAATGATGGACAGAAAACCACATTTAGTTCGTCGTCTATTCTTTTTCCACTGTATTTTAAGATTGTAGAGTTAAAAATGTAGTGTACAAATAATTATTACAACTACAATATAAAAATATAAACTCTCGAAATGTAAAATTGAACCAATCGACCAAAGCTTATTTAAAACCATCAATGTAGTGTCCTATAATATTGAGCTCATATTTGTACCACACTGAATCATGCATGGTAATCCACGGGAATAATAATGGATACACTAAGAAAAAAATCTGCCGGAAGTTACCAATAATATTGCTGAAGATATGAACCTCTCTCACTGGTTACCTCGATATGATTTCTCTATTTTGTTATATCAAGTTCGAGTGAAACAAGTGAATGCGTCTTGAAATTATTGAGTCAAAGAACCATTTGAATTCAAATTCAACTATTGTATTATGAAAGAGACATGACTGTAGGATAATTGACCACAAAATTAAATCCAGCCATTTGATTTAATCTATGGTTTATAATACACATCAACTAACACACTTTTTTCAAAGTGTTCGAGTCCATACTCATGTGCCAAGTGGATTTAAGTGATTCACTTTACAAATCTTCACCTTGGATCACATATAATCCACCGCCAAATTCCTCGGTTACAAGTGTTATCCATTAGTGTGGTTTTATTTCATCATCGTCGCTCAGTCCAACTCAGTACTTGCACAACAATTAATCATTATCAATATTCAATATTGATAAACATTTCTTGAGCTTACCAATTTCAAGTACTTTTGTTCCAATATCTACAGGGTTATCATTGGTTGCAATTTTAAGCAAAATAGAATCACAAGAAACTAACTTCTCCATAATGAAGTGATACTTTACCTCAATATGCTTAGTACGTTCATGATAAACAAGATTTTTACATAAAATCAATGAACTTAGACTATGAGTAAAAATCATACTATAATCATTCAAAAAGTTTAATTTTCATAGAAGGTCTTTTAGCTACATGTATTCTTTCACAGTTTCAGTTAATGAGATATATTCTACTTCAGTGCTCGAGAGTATAACTTTAGACTGCAACTGTGATTTCCAAATGATACAATTATCACCTAAAGTCAAGATGTAAGAAGTGGTAGATTTTCCATGATCTTTATCCCCTACAAAGTTAGACTCTACATATCATTTAAGCTCCATTTTTTCAGTTCCCCTTTTAAACACTAATCCCCTTTTTAAAGTTCCAGTTATGTATCTTAATAGCCATTTAAGTATAGTCCAATGAGGTTTAACTAGGTTAGACATTAACCTACTTGAGAAACTGACTGCATGTGCAAGGTCTGGTCTCGTGGTAGTCATAGAATATATCATAGATTCAATGACATCAGCATAGGGAACATTGCCCATTTCGTACATTTCTTCTTCAATTTTAAGGCATTGTACATATGATAAATTCATGTGTACAGCTAATGACATATTGAAAGACTTAACAAATTCCATACCAAATTTGGTTATTATTTTATCCAAATAAGACTCTTGATTAATAGTTATCCTATTATTGGCTCTATTCCTTTTAATAACCATGCCAAGAATTTTGCTTACCTCTCTTAAATCTTTCGTGTCAAATTTTGACTTTAAAATATTTTTCATCTTTATGATTTTAGCTGTACTAGAGTTGGCAAGCAACATGTCAACCACATATTACAATAAATAAACTTCACAGCCTACTTTATAATTATTGAAATACAACATCAAATTCGCTCATATTAAAACTATTTTTGAGCATATAAGTATCAAATCTCATATAGCACCGCCTAGGACTTTGCTTATGAACATAGAAGGATTTTCTAAGCAAACACACAAGCTGCATAAGTTGCACAACCAAACACTCTAATGAATGACAAATCTGACATTTTTTCAGACCACAACTCTTGGGGAGTTCTGAAATTAACAGAACTAGAAGGGGACATATTTATAAAATAGGCAGTAGTACACATCGCCTCTTCCCAGAAATATTTAGACAACCTTGAGCTAATCATCATACATATGATTTTATTCATTAAAGTTCGATTTATCATCTCCGCCACCCCATTTTGTTAGGGAGTATATCTCATAATTATGTGCCTTATTATAACATTTCCCTTGCAAAAACTATCAAATTCAAAGTTGCAAACCTCTAAATCATTGTCTATCCTAAGAGTTTTCATACTCTTTCCCATTTGATTTTCAATTAAGGCAAGTCACAATTTAAACTTACTAAAAGTTTCAGATTTGGATTTAAGGAGATACACCCAAACTTTTCTCAAGTGGTAATCAACAATAGATACAAAGAATCTGTTCCATCCATGTATGAAATGTTTTTCTGAACCCTACAAATCTGAATGAATGTAGTCCAATGATCTTTTAGTGCTGTGTTCACCTATCCCAAAACTAATCCTATGTGACTTTCCTAGAGCACGTCTCACAAAAGCTCAAAGGTATAACACTATCCTTACCAAGTAAATTTTGTTTACTAAGATATTTCAACCCCTTGTTCCCAATGTGTCCCATCCTCTTATGCCTAAGGTCAAATCTATCTTTACAGACTAAAGATAATGATGACTCTTTGTTATCTAAGGCTTCACCTTGAAGAACATATAACTCGTTTCTCTTGGGACCTTTCATAACAACTAGAGACCTTTTACAAATCTTTAAAGTACTAACATGAGATCTGAACTCATAACATTTTTTTCTAGAGTGCCTAAGGAAATAAAATTCCTTACTAACACATGTAAGGGGTCTAATAATGTCATTATGCATCCTAATAGCAATATCACCTACTCCATCTGCATTGTGTGTACGATCATCCCTTAAGTATACTTTCCTAAGATTCACATCTCTATAATTATAGAACCAAGACTTAACATGACACATATGAATAGTGACACCTGAGTCTAAAATCCACTCAGTGTTAAAATCAATATTAGAAACATTAAGGACATGTATGTTATCATGGGCATGATCTAAATCAATGTCAAAATCTCCTGACACGGTCACAATATGTAGAAAATCAACGAAATCACCCAAAGTAATTAAGTTATTATATCACTTTGTTGTAGTCTCTATTTCTGCTTAAGGTTATTACATTCTCTCTTAAAATGCTCTAACTTACCACAATGAAAGCATTTCTTACCACTCTTATCTCTAGACTTGGACATATTCGTCGATTTTCCTCTGCCCTTCTTACTTTCAAAGTAGTTCTCCGTCTTACAAAAAACTCTCTTTTCTCGAAACTATTCCTCGACTCTTTCTTAAGCTCTAACTTCCTAACCCTGAAAGCATCAGTCACAATATCTTGAGTCAAAGTATCCTTAGCAAACGTGATAGCATTTCTAATATCTCAATAGGATTCAAGCGAAACATTCAGAAATATAACCGCTAGATACTCATAATCAAATTTCTTATCATTATGGGCTAAATACATGACGAGTCTGTTATATAGACCTATGGTTGATTATAACCTTAAATTTTTTATTATAACAAACAAGTTAATCTTGTTTACTAACAAATTGAATTCAAGTGATTATAGTTCTATGAAATTGATCGATGATAGTTAAAAAATAAAAAAATTATCATCATAAATTGGATTCATGAATGAGGTCAAGTCGAAGTCACACATTCAAAAACTTAATATCCAAACCTCGAATCAAGATAAATACTTGATTTCTTAGATAAAGTGTAAATGTACTAAATCTTGATTTTTAGTAATGAATGCTTAAACTGAAAACCATTTTATGCATTAAAAACAATTTTGCTAAATAAAAGTCTTTCTAATGCAATGTTTTGATCAAATAAAAAAATGACTTTTAAAATAATGTTTGAACTTGAAAAATAGTGTATATCTTGAAAAATTAGTTAAAATTATTTTCCAAAAGTCCATACCCTTCAAAAATTTCGAATTGGATCAGATGGGGCTGAAACGTAAAAAGATAAAAAATGTGTGGTCGTTGACCGGTCGGAAGAGACTGTGATTGAAAGTTTCCAACGGTTCAAAATTTGACTATTCTGACATTTTATTTTTACTGTACAAACAACTATATTGGTCATCTGGACAAAAGACGATCGATCGGATGAGTCATCCGAACTCCCTATTTTTCTGACATTTTGAACTCTATACATATCTCTACTTCTTGCATTCAATATAACATTCTTCAAGAGTATCAAAGTAAGATATCTTTTGATAGATTTTTTTTAAACTTATATTTGCATTCATTTCATTTAATTTTTTCATATCAAAAACTTTGATTTATTCAAATTATTTAATCATCATCTTCATCAAAGGTTTTTATCTCTCTTTTTTATACTTAACTTATTTCTATTACTCATAAAAGATATACATATTTTAAAGAAGATCTTTAAACCTTGCATAAATTTCTTTTATTAATTTATATTGAAGAATTTGTTTGATTGAATCAAACTTGTAAAATCATCATTTTCATCAAAGTTTCACATCTCTTTTTTGATACTTAATTTATTACAATCATTCATTAAAAGAGATATTGCATGTATTTCTTCTTCGTCTTCTCATTGAAATTTTTTGATTGATTGATCAGATTTCTAATTATTATATACATCAAAGTTTTTATCTAACATTCGAGCAATCATTTATTACTATTCATTGAAGTGTTAGCCTCTCTTAGCACTTGTTTGTATAATTTATCAAAAGAGAAATTTCATTGTTAAATCATTTTGATAAAGTATAAGTCATGTTGAAACCCTGTAAAGATCAACATTGTATAATAATTGGTGCTCCTTTTTGTAAGTCACCGTATACGTCATATTGAGTTCCCGTTAAAGGTAAATAGTGGGTCGTATTGAGGTTCGTAAAACTCAACATTATACAAAGATCGATACTTCTTGTTTGTAAGTCACCGAAAGCGTTGTAAATAGTTGAATTGCACCATAAGTCAATCAACATGGTGAAAAGAGCTTGCTCGTGCCATAGAGCTTGGTAATAGAGGACGCAGATCATTACTTTAAATCGAACCTCCATAATTATATCGTTTACATCATCACTCTCTTTTGCTCATCTATATCATATTTGTGCTTATTATTTGAATTAATTTATTTAATATTTACTTGCTTGAATTCAGATTATTTTTCAAAAAAAGTTTTTAAAAACCATTTCACCCACTATTGATTAGTTATCCTTGGACTATCATGTTAAAATCACTCAAATTGGATTCAAGATCCTTTCCTAATTTCAGTTTAAAATTGAAAAGTTTTTTAAGCAAATGTATTTATCTGGAAGAGATTTTTCTAAAAATAACTTGTCAAGTGTTTCCCACAACTATTTGACAGTCTTATGTTGTTCAATTTGTCTTAACACAATATTAGATTAAAAATAATAATAATCAAATTATGGGTGTGTTTGAGTCACATTATTTTAGAAGAATATATTATGGAATAGTAGATTGATGGAGAATGTGTGGTTGAAAAAGAAAGAAAATATTATTGATATGATGAAAAATATTATTTTATTAAAAAATGTGTGATTGAAAATAAGTAGAAGAATGAGAATTAGAATTTTAATGTGTACAAAACATGTGCTAAATGTAAAATAATTGAAAATTTAGCCCATCTTGAACTCAACTTTAGGATGTATTTGAGTCACATTATTTTGAAAGAATGTATTCTGGAATAGTAGATTGATAGAGAATATGTGTTTGAAAAAGAAGGAAAAGTTATTGATATGATGAAAAATATTATTTCATTAAAGAATGTGTGATTGAAAATGAGTAAAAAAAATGAGAATGAAAATTTTAATGTAAATCAAACTAATGCTATGTGCAACTTCAATCATCTTAATAATTTCATTTAGTTTTGCTTTTAATGCATCAAGATATTTTTCAGGGTCGTCAAGAGTTTTAAAAACTTTTTGTTGGATTCAAATAATTTTCATTTTTTGCTTCCAAATGGAATAATCTCCCTTACCATTGAATTGTGCAAATTCAACTCGAGAGACCATGGTAGCAAAATAATATTTTTCGAATTCTTTTAATTAACCAATTTACCCATACCCAAATGCAAGCTCAAACCAATTTATATATAAATTATTTTTCAAGATGACACAAGCGATGATATCATAACAAGTAACACATAGACAATATCACAAGAGTCAAATAGCAATATGGTAACAAATAACACAATATCTCAATTGTAAATTTGAGAGGGTGTTAGAAAAGCAAACCAATCTATCGATTTGTATTTTAAGTAGATATGCAAGTCGTTATCGATCTAAGGCTTCTGCTAACTTCCCTAAGTCATCCATCAGCCGCTAAAACCTCAGGAAACACCATTGAGCTGCCAACGAAAAAATTTCTCCGTTTTTCCTTTTATACTCGAGAATGTATTTGCTTCCACAGTGCACCCAACTAAAATCCAACATCACTAGGAGGTCAGAAATTGCTCAAGGAATAAACTGTCTTTTTTCACCTTCAGACAATTCCCCTTCAAGTGCCTTCACGCGCCGCCTCCATTGCCTGCACATGTGTCTCACGCACAACATCGGAAGCTTATGCTCATCATCTGGAGTCTGGTGGTAGTTGTTGTTTGTCTTGCCGGTGCGTGGTTTTACCGGAAAGTGTTAAGATTCGACTTTACTATTTTTCGACCAAACCTAAACCCTTTCAACTTCCAATCCAATTTTCATGTTGTTTTAACACTTTATACCAGTAGCCTAAACTTTATGCCATTTGTAGAGTTTAAAATATAGTGTACAAATGATTATTACAACTACAATCCGGAAACATAAACTCTCAAAATGTAAAATCGAACTAATCGACCAAAACTTCTTCAAAACCACCAATGGAGTGTCCTATAATATTGAGCTAAGATTTGTGCCATACTGAATCATGCATCGTCGTCCACATGAATGAAAACGGATATATCGAGAAAAGAATCCATCGAAGCCACCAAGAATTTTGTCGGAGATATGAACCTCTCCCACTTGATTTCCTCTCTATGCTTTAATTCTTTTGTTATGTCATCAAAGTGAAACAAGTGAAGGAGTCTAATAATTATAGAGCCATGAACCATTTGAATTTAGATTCAAATATTGTACCATGAAAGGGACATGACTAATAGGGTAATTGACTACAAGATTAAATCCAAACGTGGATTATATCTATGGTCCATAATACATATCAACTAGCACAATTCTTTTTAAGTGTTTGAGATTAATACTCATGTGACAAGTGTATTTAAGTGACACCTCACAAAGACAAAATCATAGTAAAATGAAAATAGTAGTTAATCCAAATATTATTTACGACAGGTTCTGTACTCTTTTACAATGTCCCATGCACGATAAGACATAAAATGGCATCTTGCTTTAGAGGAAAATTGCCTGAGAAATCCAGAAGGAAGAAGAAAATGGCATCACCAAGCATTTGTCTCCGGAATATTGCACCTTCTAACGTTCATATTTCATTTGGATTTAGTTGTCTTTAGGTAACAGTTACATGATTTTTATCTTTGTGGTCTTGTAAAATATTGTTTGTACGCAAGTGTAGTGACCAATAATCAATCTGTTTTTCATAAAAGTTAAAGATTGAACTAATCGATTCGATTCTTGTGATTTGATAAATGATAAAATCACAAAATTATAATATCGTTAAAATCTTGTTATTAAATTCTAATGTTTTAGGTGGAGACTCAACCTCTGTTTGGTTTAGCTAAAAATAAATTTTAATAAAAATTGATGAAATATGTATGTTAAATCAGAAAAAGGTCTTAAAAATACACCTTATTTTCTACAACATAAACAAAGAAATCGATCTTGTTCGCGGACTCAACTTTCACAAACTTGATTATCATAATAATACAGAGACAAACCAGAAATTGAACTCAAAATTTCAATCTGGGAATGTATGTGAAGATATAGCTAGTGTGCTTTTAAAGTGATAAAAATTATAAATCCGGCCACACCTATAAATTAGGTGGCATGTTCAAACGAAGTGGTCCCACATGTATTGACGTGACATCGACTATTCAATTAATTGTGCCAATTTAATTAAATAATTTCATCTTGAACTCAATCCAGTAACAACTGGCCCATTTAAGTTCTCTTATATCTATGCGAGTTTCATCTATAATAAGGTATGTTTTCTAACTTTAGCCAAACCCTCTCTCCCGTCTCTCGTATTCATATTATTTCTCATACGGTCGTCGGATCTTTTTCTTCACCGGCGTCATTTGCCTCCTAATGGGTTGTTCTGGTGCGAATAATGTCCACGTGGAGAGAATGTTATCGAAATCTATTGACCCGTTTTATGAGATCAGTAATTTTTATGAAATGTATGATTGAAATAAGTTCAAAGAAGATAAATTTTAAAAAAGGGGAGGCAAATATTGGCTTACGAAGCCCGAAGAGTACAATTGCACGCTTTGATGTTTTGACTTGAAGGACTACACCAGGCAAAAATTACTTCTCTTTTTGGTTTTGAAGGTGTACCCCCATCAACGCTACCCCACCCACATGCAATGTTTCTTTCACTTTATCACAAATTATTGTTCCAAGGTAGTCCCTCCAAATATTTATTGATTAATACTGAATAAATTAAAATAGTTCTAATTTTATTTGATTTAATTAAGACACTTGTTCCGTGTAATAGTATAATTAATAAACTTTTTTATATACATATTTAGTTTTTAATATATATATATATATATTATTGTTGAAACTTTGAGTAGTTATAATTTGTTAACAAGATTTAAACTTCAATAAACTTGTAGCGATGGAACAAACAATGTTAACATCAAATTATAGAGTCGATAAGATTATCAATCATTATACTTAGACTTCTATGCAATTCTTTTTTTTTTTTTTGGGGGGGGGGCGTGGGGTGGGGTTTGTCTAACATTGTTCTTTTCAAGTTACATATTAACATTCAAATCCTTTATGGAAGTCACTTTTAGATTGTTTTTCGTCAACGAAATACGTAAGGACCACATATCGAAGGACAAAAATTCAATTATTATTATTATTACTTTTTGTGGAATTTAGGAGTTCATGTGAAGCAATCCATTACTTGAGCACAAGTTGATGGGACCACATGGGTACTAAAACTTTTCCTTAAAAGAAAATGAATGCATATCGAAACCAAAAAGTAGAAGAAGGAAGGGGTTAAAAAAGAGAAAAAGAAAGAAACAACCCATGCTTCCTGTCCCAAATCCTAATGGAAAAATGTGATTGAAACTTTTTATGTATGATAAATAAATTTTCCTAATTGATTAGATTCGACTAAAGCTAACCAGAGAGCACACCCCCTCTAACATGTTCCCTCACGTGTGAATCAAATTTGCAGCCTAACACGTGCATGATTTTCATAATGGATTGGCAGTGAGAATTTGATTTAATCTTTTGATCAGTACTATGACTCTAGGTTAAACCACCTTATCTAATAGTTGAGAGAGTTTTACGAATACAAAAACTGAAAAGGGACCGTAACTTTTGGTTGTAAGTGACAGACTTTAACCTAGGCCTAGCTAGCCATGGATGGCATCTTTATGCGTCTCTTTCTGGGTTGGCTTATGTTAAGGTTGTCTTCCCGTTAAATCCTTTTCATATATGCACCTCTATATTTTCCTTATTTTTATTGCAGTGGCAATATGGTAATAGTTAGGGGTGTCAACGAGTCGAGTCACAAGTCAAAACTCGAAGTTCGGGCTCAATTCGAATAAAAATGGTTCAAGCTTTTTTTTTACCCCGAGGCCAAAAAATTAGTCTTAACCTGAGCTTTTGGCGCCTGCCTTAGCGATCCGAGCTCCTTTTTTTTTTTTTTAATTAAATTTTTTATAAATATATTTTTTAATTAATTTAAAATTTTTGAAATTTATACGTATTATAAATAATAAATTAATAA
>CAIGRL010297055.1:0-15200 GCA_903798325.1 Fraxinus xanthoxyloides
TAAGTAATGATGAAGCAACACGTATTGCAGAAGAAGCCCGGTCTAAAGTCTGTGGTACTCTTCAGTCGGACCCAAACTCCATTTTTGAATAAAGAGGATGGGGTACTACTAGTCGACTATAGTACAAGACTTCATGGATTATACAAAAAAATGTGAAGCTTGCCAAATTTATGCAAATTCATCCATCAATCTCCGGAACCATTACATCCGACGGTGGCTTCATGGTCATTTGATGCATGGGGTCTCGATGTAATTGGACCCCATAACTTCAAAGTTTTAAGCCGGACACTCATACATCCTCGTTGGAACCGACTACTTCTCTAAGTGGACTGAAGTCATACCATTGAAAGAAGTAAAAAAAGAAAATGGAAAGGATTTCATCCGTATCCAAATCATTTATCGATACGAGGTCCCACAATACATCATCACTGACAATGGAAAGCATTTCTTCAATAGCCACATAAAAAATTTATCTTCAAAATTTAGATTCAAACAGTACTACTCATCCATATACAATGCAGCGGCTAATGGGTTAGTGGAGGCGTTCAACAAGACTCTATGCAGTCTACTGAAAAGGTTGTCTCCAAATCAAAAAGAGACTGGCATGAAAGATTTGGTGAAGTCTTATGGGCTTGTCGAACTCCAACACAAACCACTCCTTACGCCTTAGTGTATGGAGTGGAAGCGATACTTCCTTTGGAATGTCAAATTCCGTCACTTTGAATTGCCGTCCAAAAAGATTTGACAATAGAGGAAAATGTACGTCTGCTATAAGCTTTGGATGAGAAGAGACTATAGGCACAAATGCACCTAGAATGTTATCAAGTTCGGATGGCGAAGTAATTCAACAAGAAGATGCGATCAAGATCATTTTAAGTCAGAGATTTGGTACTTTGTGTACGTAGACCAATCATAATCCACAAGAAAAATAGGGGGCAAGTTTCAACTTAAATGGGATGGTGTGTTTATTTTTGCTCATGTATTCACTAATGGAGCATACAAGATTGTCGACAAAGACGAACTACAAATCGGACCTATCAATGGAAAGTTTCTAAAGCGTTTTTGCACTTTAAGTTCTTTATTTTATTTTTCATTGTACTATCCTTGGCCCGCAAGATGATAAACTGTGAACGGTCCCCAAATAAATAAATAAAATTGTGTTCTTGTAATGAACTACATTTGACTTGATTCCGTTTGGATACGTAGGCAGGTTGAATAAATTATAAATTCAAGTTTAGTCACAACTAATAAATTCATTTAATTTGTTTACCATTTTCTGCAGTAAAAAAAATACACAAGAAACAAGGAAAATAAAAGTTCATTGTAAAAAGACAAAGAACGATGAAAAATCAGAATTCATACCATACGGTCTTAAAGATCAAAAAATCCTGACTTTATCAAGATCACTCATCATTGATCGCTTGCAAGAAACTATCTTCAAGGGTCTTCCTTCTCTGGTTAATGGATGTTGCACTAGAAAATCTCTAGTCTGTAATTCTTCTAAAGCAGCGTTTGTATTCCAAGCATACTCTTATGTTTTTGATAGGTTTGAAGTTCATTACGGAGTCTGTCTAGCTCGAAAGTTAGCTGACTAATTCTATCTTTCAATGAAGAACAAGTAGAATCTTCTACTTCCAGTTGAATGTTCAAAAGCTTTAACTTCTCGATATTTTCTTCGGTAGTTGGACACTCTAAGTACAGCTTTCTTTCACTTCTTTAAGAAACACGTCCATGCGTTCCATCAAAGGTGTCAAATCTGCGTGGAATAAGCTAGTAATCACATTTTGAAGAATTAAGTTATTCTCATCCCACCAAGATCGAATGTTGGAAAACACATGCTTCAAGATGTCCCTAAAAAACTTCTGAAGATAATTGATCATAGCTTCTTGCAAAGCAACTTTCAAGTAATGAGACTTTTGAGTTATCTCAGGCGAGGGACCAGCCATGAAAGAACAAATTGGAGCTGCCCAATGATTATTTGTTTCTAAATGCGGAATGTTAACTAAATCAATGAAGATGGAGCAGCTGGAACTTCTTGATTGATATCTAAAATATTAGGTCTCGAAGTCTCATAATTTACTTCATCTTCATCAGGAAAAACATCTATGTTGAATGCCGAAATGCCTTCATTCATAGTATTCGAGTGTTTACAAGGTGGGCCATGAAAATCATGAGTACCATCTATTCCTTGAAGCGTGTCAATTCTCTCATCATTCTCGCCAGTCTGACTTGCAAAGAGTCGGAGTTCATAGAGAAATTCAATCCTTTGGAAATACTTGGAAAACCTAGAAAAAAAGTAATGGGGCATACCCGTGTTCCATGTTCTAGGAGACGTATCTAAAAATTCTCCATTTGATGGTGTGTTTGGTAGGCTGATGCTAATGTGAGAGACTCCAATGTCACATTTTGAAGGATTTGGAACAGCTTGAAGCGGCATTGGTTTTACCGATCGTTTAATCTTATAGGTTTGGGATAGTGGAGCCTGAAATTGAAGTTTATTACATGAGACCAAATACAAGTGGTATGTTAAAAAAATATAAATAAATAAAAACATACCTGATCTTCGGAACTTTCATCTCCTAGAGTTAGAGTCTTTCCAAGTGTGTAGGATGCTCGGTCGCCAATCAAAACTTTTTTAGGCATATTCTCAGCAGGCTCAGAGGAGGAAGCAAACTTTGTCGAGTGAACTTTAATTTTAATCTTCTTAATGCCTCTTTTATTTCGAAGGTTCAATTCCCTCTTTCGAGAAATCTCTTCAGGAATGATATGTAGAGGATTTAACCCTTTGGCTACAACCCTATTCAGAACTGAATTAAAAACAAAGTCACGACTCTCACTAGAAGATAAAACATGTACTTGAACCTTGGTCAGGATCGGTAACACTCGATTATTCCACCAAGTTCGATACTCTGAGTCAACATTTTAATGTGTATCCTTCACATACTCTGGAATATGAAATGTAGAGCCACTCTTCGTTTAAGTCAAAGACAGCCAGACTCAATACATATTGCCTACGTTGAGAGCGATATCCAACTTTCTTGGTGAACCGGAAAGTTTTTGTCTAAAGCCAAGTTATCTCGCAAACCTGTGAGGATTATATGCCTCGAGAATGAAATGAGAGTTTCCTCGACAATAAGAAACAAATCCACAAATCCAGATCGAATTTTATCATAAATTCTGAGGTGTCTATAGACCTTGGTTGGTCATCCACTCGTGCATCGGGATGGGACGATAAGGGAAATGGATTCCAACAAAAGTCATTGGCATCCATTATTCCATGGATAAGGTCCCGACAATCAACAACATTTTTCTCCTAAGACTGGAAAGCATTCAAAGTGCCAGCATATCTGCAGATAATAAGACGAATGTAACTCTTATCCACATGAACATAAATACCTCGGACAAAATAAGTTACAACCCAAGCATAAAGAAAATTTCCAGCAAATGAATGTGAAATCGAGCCAAGGTCTGGGTTTGACTAATGGTTCGATGTCCGTATAAGTCTTCTATAAATGCTCGCTAATACGGGAAAAACTAGACTGTAAGTGTATCCACCTACCATTTTAGAAGATGATTTAAAGTCCCAACTATTATATACTCATCCCAAAATGGAAGAATGAAACGACAAAGTCAAAAAGAGAGATAGGTTGTTATCTCTAATTCCTCTTCTTCTTCCATAGACAAAGATATTGGCAAATCACTTCAATGACTTTGATCCCTGCGTAAAATATCTCTCGGCTTGTCTACAGCTACAAACCTCCTTATTTCCTTTGAAGCTCTTTGATGGCATCTCTTGAATGGATTTAGACTCATAACATTCTTGTAATTTTTGTGTTGTCAAGGATTCTGTGCGCAACCATTCAAAACCAAAAAATAATCCATTCTTCGTGACTAACGCAATCAGATTTATTCGCATACACAATCAATGCCATAACATTGAAGATGTAAGGGCAGGACTTGGAAAGTTGATATGTCAGCTCTGAAAAGCTTTGAACTACTTCCTCATAGTAATTACCCATTATCGAAAGTCCATTTATCTCGAGGATGTCCCAAAGAGAAATGTCAATTTCACTACAGGTGGTCACAAAAGTGTTGGTCTCCGGATGCCAAATCTCACAAAGAGCTCTGTAGATAGAATTTGGGTAATGATAATCCCTTACAGCGGAGCTGACTGCATAAGCTAACTAGCGAAGATTCATTTTGAGCAAAAGTTCCTGACCCATGAAGACCACTCCTAAAACTATGGAAGAAAAGAAATCTCTCCACCATTGACAAGCGCACTTCCCCATCGTATTTCTTTGTTGTTAATCCTCTCACAAATTACGGTCATTGGGATGCACTCCATGCTTTCAGAATGATGAAGCAGGAGACACAAAGAGGAAAGATGACTGCTAGATCGGTTGGATCTAGTAGTTTCTGAATTCTCGTGAGCTCTGGAGAAGAATCTGTAATTAGCTTATGGATGCTAAGTTTAAGCTCGTCTCGTATGCCAAGCTGGGCATGGTACTTCAAATCAGTATCTTTGAAACGAATATAACTTTTGCCTTGACTTTTAAACTCGACGATTTCATGTATATCTGAATATGCTCTATTATTAGAGCTCGTTCCAGTCGTCCCTAAAAAAAGAAAGGGAGAGAAAGTTAAGAAAAAAAAATTAACGGGCGGTGAGTCTTTAAACTCCTTTATTAGCTAAATCATGAGCCTCCTAAGTATAAATTATCCTAAACACAGTGCCTTGGACAGACGAAGGAGTTGGTCATTGGTCCCAAACTCAAAGTGCCTCGGACGGTCGAAGGGGTCAGTCCTTGTTCCCAAACACAAAGTGCCTCCGATGGTCGAAGGAGTCAATCATTGGTCTCAAATACAAAGTGTCTTAGATGGTCGAAGGAGTCGGTCCTTGGTCCCAAACACAAAGTACATTGGATGGTGAGAGGTAGCAACCCTTGGTTTTTGATGTGCATGAAAATGTTAGCAATTTTGAATATTTTCTGAACCCATAAAATAATTGCATTACAAAATTCTACTCTACACTAAGAAATATGGAACCTTAAAATCTTTGACTTGTTCCAAAAGTTGAATTCCTAAAAATAAAAATAAAAATGAAAAATTTTAGTTCCAATCTTATAACAACCACATTAAAAAAAAATTCATGTGAACAGTATACGGTAATGTTCACGCTATTTAAGAAAAAAGGGACACGTGAAACTGAAAACCAAGAATTGGCAAACCAATCCTTGGTTACACGGAAACCAAGCAAAGAATAAAAAAGGCCGTCACGTGAAACAGAAAACCAAGAATTGGTTACACGGAAACCAAGAAAGCAAAGAATAAAAAAAAAGGTGGTCACGTGAAATCAAAAAAAATGAGAGAGAAAAAAAAGGAATTTTGTTTTACCTTTACTTGCAAATTTAACATTTCGACTTCTAAACCTTATAATTTGTTCATATAAATAGGTAAATGCTGGACTTCACTTGAGCCCAACTTACTATAAAATATAAGAAGTCTATTAAATAAAATAAATAAATAAAGTAAATTAGGAATTCCGTAAAATAAATAAATAATCGAATAACAGTTACGTTAAAAAATCGAAATTCAAGATTTATTAATGTATTTATTTCATAATAAATAAATAAATCTTGAGGTGGCATTTGTAAACCTAAAGATAAATAAATAATTAATGGGTTGGGTCAGTTTAAATAATTAGTTCAATTAAATTTACTAAACTAAAACCTACTAAGCTCATAAAGTTTTAAAGGTCCATCCCACTTTTTTCAAGAAAATCCACAATTATTCAATTATAATCAATTTAATTGAATTAATTGAGTGGTTACCAAAATTGGCCACAAATTTCTTCTATAAATAGGATCAAATGTCCATTGTAAAGAGAGGACGAAAAGTGCAAAAGAAATCACGAAGTGCTGAAGAAATCCTTTCACTCCAAGTCTGGAAAACACGAAGAAAATCACAATCGTCTTCAAATCAAGTAAATTCAAGAAGATCAAAGCCTTCTTCAAATTAAATCAAGATTAAGTCCAAGTTTTGAAGTGCAAATTCAAGCTCCGAAATCCAAGTGTCGAACCTTTCAGCAAATCAAATTCTCAACAAATCTCGAAACCTAATATTCAAGCTACGTGACTCCTTTTCTTCAAATATTCAGATCATTAATCAGAGGATCTTGTAATTTTGCAATTACAAAAAGAGTCATATCCATTTGAATTTCTCAAAATACAATTTGTAACGATTTCTGTATTCTAATACACAAAATCTGTCGTACAAGTCCATCTACCTATCTTGTTACACCTCTATTGATAGGAGACAATTGTGAATCATGGAGTTGTGAAGTAACAATGGCACTTCATGCAAAAAGTAAACTTGGTTTTGTTGATGGGTAACTCCCAATTCCAAAGAAGAAAGATTGTGTTCCCAACTGGGAGCGCCATAAGATTTGGTTGGAGGTTGGATTCTTAATTCTATATCACCTGAAATCCGTCCAAGCATCTTGGATCTGAGGGATCATTTTTCTCAATCAAATGCTCCTAAAATTTGTCAGTTGAAACAATAAATTTCTTCCTTCAAGCAAGAAGGCATGTTTGTTTCATTATATTTCACACAACTTAAATCTTTATGGGATTAACTCAATTACATTATCTATGTCACTCCATGTACATGTGGTAATGCTATTGGTATTGTTCATCAACAAATCAAGATTGTGCCACTGAGTTTCTTCAGGGACTCCATGATCGTTTTCCAACTATTTGCAGTCAAATTCTTTTGATAGAGACGTTTCCTTCAATTCAGCGTATCTACAATTTGGTTCGACAAGAAGAAAAACATCGAGAGATTCATATTACTACAATTCCTACTGTTCATTAGGAAACGCTACAGGTGTCTAAACCACCTTTTCGTCCTTTCAAAAAGAGCCAACATCATTTTTGTGAACATTTTAACAAGCATGGTCATACTCTTGGTAAATGCTACCAAATCCATGGTTTCCCATATAAGCCAGTAAAAAAATTAGGCACATCGCCATTTACTTCTGGTACTTTTGCTAGTTGACACGTAAACATTATAACAAGCTTCTTACACTTCTAGCCGAAGAAGATTATGGTGGATCATCAGTCCATTTGGCAAGTACAACTCTTACTTGTCTATCCTCTAGTTGAATTATTGTTTCCGATGCTTCTAATCATATATGTGCATCTCTTCATTTTATTTTATTTTTTTGTTCAATTGTTCATACAAGTGTATCAGATCAATTGCTTGATCGTTCTCAAGCGTCTGTTACACACATAGGCACTGTTCGTTGTTCATCATCACTTACTCTCGCGAATTGTTTCACATATCGTCAGTTAGATTCAATTTATTATCTATCTCACAATTAAAAAAGTTAACAAATTGTGATGTTATTTTTACATTCTCTTAATGTATACTTCAGGACCGAGCAACAAAAAAGATGATTGGTCAAGGCAGTGCTCGAAATGGTCCTTTTTTTTTTAATCTAAATGCAGATATAGATTTCAATTCTTCTTTTTTCTTTCAAGCATTGTAATACTATGTCATTCTCGCCTTGGTCATCCTTCTAGGTCTCATTTTGAATTTATTGTTAAAAATTCTCTAATTATAATTGCAAAAAAAGATTTTATTTGTGATGTATGTCCGTGCTCTAAACAATCACATCTTTCTTTTTCTCAAAGTATATCTTATTCTTCTCGTTGATTTGAATTAGTTCATATTGACATCTGGGGTTCTTTCTTTATACCTTCTAAAAATGGATCACGTTTCTTTTTAACTATTGTTGATGATTATTCAAAGGTGTACATGGATGTATTTAATTAAACATAAATCTTAAACTTTCAGCATGTTAATTCATTTTTTTTTTAATTAATCAATCGTCAATTCGACAAAAAATCACTCATATTAACACTGGTAATGAGGACATTTTTCTTTCTCAACTCCAAACCATTCGCTCTGACAATGGTTCTGAATTTCTTTCTAAACCAATTCAATCATGGTTTCATGAAAATGAAATTATTCGCCAATGTAGTTGCGTTGCGGGTCCCCAACAAAATGGCATTGTAGAACGTAAGCATCGACATCTACTTGATATTGCTAGAGCTCTTATCATTTCAAACTAACTTGCCTCTTTCTTTTAGGGGTGAATGTATTATCAGTGCTGCCTTTCTTATTAACAAACTTCCAACTCCTATCTTTAAATATAAATCACCTCATGAATTTTTACTTGGAACTGTTCCATCATATTCATATCTTCGCATTTTCGGATGTTTATGTTTTGCTAAAAATATGAATATTCAACATAAATTTGATGAGCGAGCCAAGCCTTGTATTTTTGTTTGTTATTCGTATGGTCAAAAGGGATATCACATATATGATTTCAATGCTCATCAAATTTATGTTTCTCATAATATCATATTTTATGAGTCAATTTTTCCATATCATTCTTACACCTCCATCGTCAAAAAATTCAATTACCACTACTCCAATCAATGGCGATGGAACATATAACTACTCCACCACACCATCGATTGTTTCGATTAATGTTGTTTCAAGTGATTCTATTCCTCATAATCTCACTCATTATTCCAATAATTATTCAGTGCCTCCCACGTCTTCTCAGCTTGATAGCTCAACCAATTTTCCCTCTAATTCTAATGACAGTCCTGCTCCTATCATTAGTACTCACCATCAACGAATTCGTCGCCCACCAAGTCATCTCAAAGATTATATTTGTAATCATACTTCATTCTCAATTGATTTTCCACTGGCAAATTATTTGTTCTTTATCCCATCTAAACCATTCTCATCATGTCTTTCTAACTAACATCATTGAAAATCAAGAACCACCATCTTATTCTCGAGCCATATAAAATCTGATGAATGGCATGATGGCATGGCCAAGGAGATTTAGGCCATTGAATCAAACAACATTTGGTTTTTATATTCATTTCCCAAAGGAAAATCACCAATTGGTTGTAAATGGGTATACAAAATTAAACATTGGTATGATGGTTCTATTGATAGATATAAAGCTTGTTTAGTTGCCAAATGTCGTACTCAAGTTGAAGGCATCGATTATCATGATACCTTTGCACATGTGGCCAAACAGTTACTCTTCGTTTTCTCCTTTCCATTGGTGCTACTAAAATTGGTCATTGTACCAACTTGATGTCAACGAAGCTCTTCTCCAAGGAGATCTCAATAAAGGTGTACATGAAACTCCCTTCCGGATTTTCTCGTAAGGGATAAACTTGTATATGTAAATTAAATAAATCTATGTATGGTCTTAAACGGACAAATTCTTAATCACTCTTATTCATTGAGGTTTTCATCAATCTATCTCAAACTATAGTTTTTTTACTTATATTCGTAATAAGACTTCTATTTTTGTTCTCGTTTATGTTGATGATATCATTATCACCGGAAATAATGATGATGTCATTTCTAACATAAAAAAATTCTTGCTCAATTTTTATCAATAAAAGATTTTGGCAATCTACGATATTTTTTAGGTATTGAAGAGTCTCGCTTTAAACTAGAAAATTTATTATGTCAACGAAAATATACTTTCAACATATTATCTAATTCTGGTATAACTGGTTCTAGACCATCAGATTTTCCTATGGACCAACAACTTCGATTAAGATCAAAAGATTGTACTCCCCTTCGTGACCCAGTGGTCTATCGTCGACTCGTGTGTCATCTTTTATATCTCACTGTAACATGACCTGATACTCAATATGCTATAAATACTCTAAGTAAATTCATGCAAACTCCATATTCCTTTCATCTTGATGCTACCAATCGAGTTCTTCATTATCTTAAAGGACCGTTGGTAAAGGTTATTCCTTTCTACATCTAGTTCTCTTACTTTAGTCGGATATGCTAACTCGGATTGGGCTGGCTGTCCTACGACTCATAGCTCCATCACTAGTTATTTTACCATGTTAGGTTTTAGTCCTATTTCTTGAAAAACTAAGAAAAAACCAACAATTTCTCATTCTTATGCACAAGCAGAATATCGTTCCCTTACAACACTTAATTTTAAGTTGCAATGGTTAAAATATCTTCTCTCGGATCATGGTATTAATCATCCACAACCAATTCCATTTCATTGTGATTGCGAAGTTACCATTCACATTATCGAAAACCATGTATTCCAAGAATGCACTAAATATATTGAAATTGACTGTCATTTTGCTTGAGGAAAGATTCAAGCAAATCTTCTTGCTCCTTCCTACTTACAATCTAACAATCGATTGGCTGACAATTTTGCCAAACTACTTGGAGGTGATGCTTATTGTCGACTACTTTGCAAGTTGGGTGTTCTTGACATTTCAATCCCATCTCCAACTTGAGGGGGGCTATTGGATGAAGATAAAATCTTGTAAATTTTAAACTTTTAGATTATAGAGTTATCAGTTTTATGTATCTTGTAAATTTCAATCTTTTAGATTTTAGAACTATCAATATTTTATATTTGTGAATATCAAAATCTTGTAATTTCGCCTATAAATACAAGGTAATTGAATGAAATATACATGTAGTTCACAAAATATTTCCTTCTCACTTTCGTGTTAACCATTTTCAGACATTTAGACAGAACATAACTGGTAAATGTTACCAGGTGATCTTTTCACTGTGAACCCTATGTTCCTGCAGACTATTTCGTCTGGAAAAACCATTAGTTTTGCCCAGCACGACCTTTGTTCTGGTTGTACAATAGGACGATCTTGGCAGGCAACATAAATTTTTACGTGATTAAATGATGTATATGTTCACGTTGTAAAAATGCCACTATTTACTTGAAAAGTAAGTTTTGTTAGTTACGGGCATGTATGAACTTAAAAAGCAGGGTTACGATCATTAAAAAATCAAAATCAACAATTTGAACGAATCTGCAGCAAGGGTTTCCAATCCTGGCAGCCAACGATAATTCACCAACATAAGAATTCTCAAAGTCAATGATGATTTATTTTTAGTAGCTAAGAATAAGGATTGTTGATTGAATGTGGAAAGAGCTCACTACAACAACAATACTCATTTGCAACATTAAAAAGGCAATATTTGTCAACAAATGTTGCCAAAAGGGTTTTTTGGCAACATTTTAATAAGTGATATTGCCATTGTTTCATATAAATGAGTTTTGACAACCTTTTTTTGAAAAAAGTTGCTGTAGACACCTTTAGCAATGTTTATGGAGTGTTGCGAAAGATTTTACCTTTCACAACGTTTGTAGACGTTGCAAAAAGTCACCTTTTGTGATTGTTTTGCATCGCATTGCCAGTTTCCTGCTTATGTCACATGGACATCACATAAGTTGGAAATATGTTATATGACTCCGATATGAACGTAGCATGGTAGTCTACATGAACTTGTATTGAGATCTAGGATAATTGATAATCAGTCAAGTATTCACCCAATACTTCCCTAACATGGTCCCATTTCATTTGTTGGTACACTCCTATCATAGTAAATATAAATAACAGATACCAGAGTTTCTGCATCACCAAGGCACTAGGAATATATGAGTACTGAAATGCATCATCTATTCGATGCTCTTTTGTATGTTGTACTCTAAGTCCAAAAAATCTGCTAGATGTTGACTGCCCTTCCTCATTTCTTACACTGTAACTCATATCTCAATGAAGTAAAAGAATTGTAGATTCTTGGAAAACAGTTATGAACTCATACTGGAGGACAAGGTCCTGGTTATCCTTCTGTAATACCTTTGTTTTTGGAGGAAGCTGACAACTCGGTAGTGGGAAAGTAATTGTCCTGACCTTCGTACAATATGTACTTCTAGTGAGATGATGCCTACAAATATGTGCAAAATAAGTAAGCTTCTGTGGGATAGTTGTAAAAATCTGATGGATGAAGTTTTATGGGAAAATAGATACTTTTATCTCCTCTTTCTTGCCGTGCTTATTTTCATGATGAGTCTTTGAAGTGTTCTTCACACTATCTGACTGATTTTCATTCTCCCTGCCCTTTGTTTTCAATTCTTGGAAAATTAAAAGTTGCGGGCTCCTGAAGGAAAACTTGCACCATCAGTCAGTTCTCAACCATCTTTCACTTACAGCACTCAACTTGATGAAAGCAACTTTTCGGAATGGGAATCAAGATCTGTCTAAGTGAAGAATCTGCCTTCAAGTGTTACTAGTCTAGATATTCTCCAAGAGTTTAAGAACTTCAGGAAAATCAAGCATGATAGTCTTAAAAATCGCCAGGTTTATTTCCTTTCCACTGTCTTTTATCATGTACTTCAAGCTGTAAATTTGTGGGATCTCTGATTTTACAATTGATGGACAGGATACTGGTGTTTGTTACGCATTTGTTGAGTTTGAAGATGTGCAGAGTGCTCGGAATGATATCAGAGATCAGAAGGACAAATTCTTGTAAATCCTGATTTGGAGCTGAATTTGGTAAATGATGAAGCTGTTGGAGCCTTTCATAAATTAATATATGTTATGATAGAGAATTTCGGAGGAAATGAAAGCGAACTGGGGTTGGTCAAATGTAGGTGCAGCATTTTTGAAGATTATGGAGGCTATTTTATTGGTCGAGACTTGCTTAATTTGGTGTTCGATGAGCGATAATCAGACTGGACATCGTCAGCTAATCTGCGGAAGAATTCTTCTTGGAAGCCGTATGTAAAACAAAGATTTATTACCTTTTTTGGCAGGAATTTTTTCTATAAATTGTTAACCGTTATGATTTTAATTCCGAGTATCTTTTTATGTACGTGGTGTTGTATCACATTCTAAAGTTCAAATGTATAGATTCAAAAATTTGTAATAAAATTATCAATTTTTATGCAATTTCAAAATTTATTCGTAAGGAGTCATTTTTAATTTTATCAATCAATTTGCATAAATTGCTGTTTAAAAAAAAAAAACACCTATGTTGCCGTTCATTTCCTACTCTACGACAACACCTCGATTTGCAACATACGTTCAAACGTTGTCATAGGCTATTTTTGTTGTAGTGGCTAGTCAATACCTCTATTCTGTAATACACAAAGAATTCCATAAATTATCTAATTTCGTACGTAGATGCAGTGTGGTGAACTGGTGATGCTGCTGCTCTTGATATTGGTACGTAATATGTGAAGTATTTTGTAATTCATATTGGCAATAAAAAAAATAGTAGTAAATAGTATGATTCTTTCGTCTGTAAGAATTTGTTTGTACGAGTGGAAGGAACCAACATAAAAATATGAAATTTATTGGATGTATTGTGTAGTTGAACTTATTAAACACTACTACTAAAGGCATTTGTAATCTGATGTACTTCTCAGAAAAGATTCAGCAAAAACTTAGGCTGTTGAAGACATACACATTGCTCTTCAATTGATCATATCCACCCAAAGAGTAAAATCCTAAAAACTTAGATTTGAAGTGAAGGCAAAATTTCAAAAGAAATTTTGGAATCAAACTTCAACTGTGTATTTTTAACTTTTATTTACCTTCCACAATACAAGGCTAAAGTACTACGAATCCGAAGTGCGTGTTTAGCATAAAATATAGATTTTTATAACCATTTTCTTAAAACTATCCATTTCTATCTAAGCTAAGCTATCAAATGTCACAAAAGTCGTCTTCAGTTGAGGACGAGCATGGTGCTTCATTTTCTTCTATCTCTATAACTAATAACCAATTCCTGAACTAACCTAAAAGTTGTCCTTGGCTTGGCAGATAGCGCCCAAGGCTTCTTCGTCACTGGCCAATTCAGGAATATTTAGTGACTGACGGATCTCCCTAATGGAAGTGCGAAGGAACGGATTGCACAACTTCTCCTGCTTTAACGTCGTCGGGATCTAAGGCAAGTCAAAGAAATATTATCAAAAAATAAAATTTCACAAAAGTGATGGGGTACTATCACCCCCCAAAAGAATGAAAAAACAAAAACGTTCCATATCATTTTAATTTGTAACCTATAAATATGTGTTGCAATCATGATGAGAAGCTCCATCTTTCATATAGGTTATTTTATCAAACTAGGGATGCATATTCATATCAAGGATGAGACTGCACAAAATCTTGGGAAACTTGACCAGCGTGTTTGGCTATGTTTTATAATTAATGCTTAGCCAAACATGGCTGTGTAAATTAGCAATCATTAAAAACATTTTTAGTATGAGCCTTGAGGTGATAAATGTGCAGCCATTTTCATCACAGGAGCAGCAGCATGGTTCATACTTGCCGGAAATATTTCACCTATAAACATCCAAGGAGAATGTTGAAAAGCTATAGAAAATACCGTTGGCAACCCCTTGTTTCGGAGATGCGCTACATGGGCAGCATAAGATTGTAGTTCTTCATTACCCAGTTCTATAGATAGTGCAAACTTCAAATTACTCTGAACAAAATTGCAATGCATTTAGCGTTTGTGAAGCTTTCAGCTTGAAGATAAAATCGATAAAAGAAAATGAAAAACATTGAAATTTCAACCTTTCTTACCAATGTATATTCATGACCACAATATATTTTTGTATCCTCTGGCAGCAATTTAATCTTACTCAGGGAAGAAAACATCTGGTACAAAATATGCATTACCATCATGACCTTTAGATCAAATCCTTTTCTTGGGCTTCTCTTCTTATTTATTTTTTTTTCTTTTTCGTGGCATGTGGGTATTGAGCATATCTTCTTCACAAACTTTAGAGTTTACAAAAGAAATAACATCAGCATGCTAAATATTCTAATCACCTGCTCAGGAGTTCCATGCAAGAGCTTGCCACATGACAAGCTGAACAAAGTGTCTCCCGTAAAAATTGACTTTGATCCAGGAAAGTAGAAACTAATATGTCCTGCTCAATTTTGGAAAACACCAAAGATTNCAAAGTGTCTCCCGTAAAAATTGACTTTGATCCAGGAAAGTAGAAACTAATATGTCCTGCTCAATTTTGGAAAACACCAAAGATTTAGACAGCAAGGTAGAACCAAACTGAAAAAAAATATCAGAACAAGGCTACTTTATAGAAACCGTTTGGGATAAACATATATCAGTCTTCTTTACGATTACTTGAACTTGTTCGTCCATCTGAAATAGTTCCGGAATGACTTAAAATAGAAATTTTTTTGACATGAGCAACAAAAATTTTTCAGTGTACGTATGTAAATCACTCAAGAAATCTGTACCAAAATATTGATCCACACAATTCATCTCCCCCCCCCCCCCCC
>CAIGRL010297058.1:0-10487 GCA_903798325.1 Fraxinus xanthoxyloides
TCCGAGCCAAGCCCGAGCCGCCGAGTTTTTTTGTCATTCCTAACTCTAAACGAGAGTTATGTTGCTCACATGTCGATGCGGCAACACCATATGTTGTCACATCAACAACTGGCTTTTAAATTTATTCCTCAATCGTTGATGTGGTAATTTCAAGTGTTGTCACATCGACAATGGATAACGTATCTCCTACTTATCGTGGACTTGAGGTCAAATCTATTATTTAAATTATATTATAATCACACACATAGAGACATACCAGCCAGAAGCATCCACGTACAACTATGCCTTACCTGCATTCACGAAAAGTAAGAGAAAAGGTCAAAAGGCAATATTGGTTGCGGATTGTGGCGTGAATGATAAGGACTGGTGGATCACGTTTCAACTTATTTAAAGTAAGTACTTATGAAACTATGTTTTGAGTAATAAAATTACATGGTGCGTGAGATGTGTACCACTATACATAAATTAATTAACAACTTGCATAGAATAAAATGCTGTACATACTCTTTTGGCAGAGCATGTTCGGTTACATTGTCTTTTACGAGATCGAGATCACAGTCTACAAAAAATAAACAGTCTAGATGGACGAGAATATCACACAATCATCCTTATTGTTTGATATTAGGTTGACAGCTAGAGTGTATTCATGTTCTTGATGGTTTTCTTTCACCGTGTGAAATGTCTTAATAGGTTGACTTGGTCATACAATCACATCGAGTATATCCCATATGTATATTTGCTTGTAAAGAGAAGTGCTATACGTACAGAAAATGCAACAGACTAATCACACAAAGGTAGGATCTGCACATTTTTTTTCTTTTTAAATACAATGTATGACACATTGTTGTCTCTATTCTGTTGCAATTATGTTCTTTTGTACAAATTGATTTCTCCTATTGTAAAAACTATTGAACTTTCGAGTTCAGCGTTAAGTGGGTTATTAAGCTATAACTTATTGATTTGTTATATGTTAAATGGATATAATGGAGCTTCTCATTAGTCAATTTTTCGTAGAGGTAATTTGTTGATAATTTGTTGGATATTTGGATATGTCTATTAAATGTCAAATAGCCATCCCAAAAGCAATCAAGATGATCATCTCGTTGAGGGGCTCTAGTGATGCAATCACTAGACTCTCATTTGCCACACTAGTTCATGGGCGCTTCCCATCTAGCAAAATTGTCCATGCGAAAATACTTAATTGATCATTTCATAGGATAGTTCCCGCTCAATATCGATAATCATCCATTGAATGATCAACAAGTCGCCCCTGATGATCGTCCCAACGTTATAGTGAATTAAAATGACATCCGATAATAGTCATAAGAAAAGCTAAAGCTTGTTCCAATCTAATTAAAAGAGCATGAGGAGTAGACATATCCTTTGGCTATCTCCTCATTTTTGCCTCCTTCATCAACGAACTATCATTTACAGACTTTAACCAAAAATCTCTGCGTCTATAGAATTCACCATTATGCTACATGTACATAAATGTTTTGACAATTTTCTTGATAGATTGTCAGCGGACGAGATTCAATTGGACGTTGGACAATACACAAAGTTAAATCAGTTGATTACATTTCATGTTTAATCCAAAAATTTAGGGTCTGTTTGATTGCAAATGTGGAAATTGGTGGAAAGAAATTGAACTGCTTAAAAATTGTTTTATTGAGAATTGTAATTAATTGTGTTTGATTTGTATAATTTTTCACTTGAAAAATATTGAAAATTTGGTATCCGTGACTTTATATTTTTATGAAAATTGTTCATGAAAATGATATTTTTTTCTACCATCAAATCTAGAATTTGTTCCAATTGTCAAAAAAAAATTTAAAAAACTAAAAATTACAATATCGAATACCATTCGTTTGATTTTGTTTTGCATGGAAATTGTCCATTAAATGAAAAGATTTTTTTTACCATTGTTGATATAATTTTTTCCAATTGAAAAAAAAAAAAAGCGCCCTAAAATGGTAGGAATTGGTTTTCCCATAAATCAAGGAAAGTGGCAATTGAGAGCCAAAACCAAGAAAATCAACTGCCTAAAAAGGGTATCAAATCAAAGTAAAAAGTGGAAGTTGGAATTTGTTTTTCATTAGGTCATTTACCACGAAAAAAAAAAAAGATGAATCAAATATAGGTCCCGTTTGGCTCACATTAATTTTCTCATTCTCATTCTTCTACTCATTTTCAATCACACAATCTTCAATAAAATAATATTTTTCATCACATCAATAACTTTTCAAGTTTTTTCGATCACAAACTCTCTATCAATCTACTATTTCAGAATACATTATTTCAAAATAATATGACTCAAATACCCCCCAATCAATAACCTTTCCTTTTTTTTTCAACAATACATTCTCCACCAATTTACTATTCCAAAATACATTCTTCCAAAATAATATCTATCAAACACACTCAGTAACATATTGAATTAAAAAAGGTTAATTGGTCATTAATCCCTTCACATGCAACTTACTAAAGTATCGGATCAACGTCAAAATCCTAGCAAATCAAATCCTTCTCTCTTCTTAATAAATCAAACTTTAACAATAATTAATTTCCTTAATCAAAACCCTGTTGCTTCATCTAATTCGATCCTTCTATCACTGTGTAAACTTACAAATTATACGTATTTTTTATATATTTATATCATTATCTGTCCGCATTAAATCGTAGCTCAATATCACGAATTTTCGATCTTCATAGAAATCCTATTGTGGTGAATTTGATTATTTCTTTAGTTTTTTGTTGAGAATCTCGAAGAATTGATGGATGAAAATAGTTTTGATTTTAATCATGGAAATGACATTGAACATGATGGAGGAGGAGGTGCGTTTTTGGAAAGAAGGGAGAGTAATACGTCGACGTATTCTGATAGAGAAGGAGCTGTTAGAGAGCCGTTGCTGAAGAGCAGGGTCAACACAACATCTCAGATTGCTATTGTTGGCGCCAATGCTTGCCCAATTGAAAGTCTCGATTATGAGTACGAAATGAATTTTGCTAACGTTCTAAATTTTTTGTCACGGTTTTTCTGGTGGTTATTTGAGGTTCTTGATTCAGAATTTGTTTTGGAACTCTATAGATGTACTTCTTTCTGTACGGTATGTAGTTTGTGTATTTTTGTTATATATTGTATTTTGTTCTGGATAATTCGTTCCGTTTGTGCATTTCATATTCATTTTTCCTCTTTTAATTTATAATCTATAGAAAAAAGGGCTTTGGGCCCCTGTGGTTCAACTAGACAATCCAATAAGTGTGGGATGGGATGGAAGGTCAACATCTTGTGTAATTGATGAAAGATATGCAAAGCTCTATTGAGCTCATTCATAGCAAACTTGACTTTGCTTCTTTCTACAAAAGAAGCGGATTTTTGCCCACGATTGGCAGTAACTTTTGTCTTTTTCTTGGCAGTAAGATTCTTCTTACTGCGCTCTTAGCTTTTAACCTAAGCCAAACATGCTCTTATTTTGTTCATGGGAAGGATCTTTTGGGTGATTTATGTCATATAGAAAGAAATGATTTCACTATTTTGACCTTCTTTTCTACCTAAATTATTGTCAAATTTTATTATTTTCTAAATTTTGCTTTAGATTTAAGGGATTGTCCATTCATCTCAGTTTAAATTTAATTTAACAAAGATGTTTCTATACTTTTTGGGATCATAGGGTAGCTGGCTTCAAATAAGGATTGGAAAATGTTTTATTGTTGATTTGAGTTTGCCCGCATGGGAAAAAGAAATTCAAGCTGGCAGGCAGAAAAACTTTATGCAAAGAAAACCATTGGTTGGGTACAACATGATTTCTGAATGAAATGTGATGCTAATCGTTACAAGTTCAGTTTCTTTATCTTAGCTGAACTATTATTTTTTTAATGCTTAATGCTGTCTTATCTGTTTTCCCTTTTTATAATTTTGGCTATAATTAGTAAATGTTGACACAGTTCCAAACTCGTAATATGTGGTTCAGTCCATGATCCAAAGTTATGGTTCCCATTTTGCCTATTTTAGCTATATCAGTTTTGTTGTTGTACTACTGCCTTTTGATCTCATGTATTTAATTCATTATCCATGAATGAGTTTATTATTGTTTCCATTAATATCAGCAGCACCATTTCTTTATGCATTTGAACGTACTTTTCGTTTCTTTTCTAGCATAAAGGTTGTATTCATTATATTCAGAAAATTAATAAGGTTTGAGTTTCCAATAAAGAGATCCTACAACTGTAGGAATGTAGTCTGATCCTGAAACTAATTGTCATTCTTCTTGGGTTCCATTGACTGTTAAAGGTTCGATGTGATTGGAATTATGTTGGTTAACCTCCTGGTGCGACTGATACAAATAAATAAACATTTTTTTTTAATGTCAGACTGTTGGTGTCGTCATAAAAGTTGCTTACTCTACATGCAAGGTTCTTGATATTCCGAATCTGTCTAGTAAGACAAAATGACTTCCACTTTACTCACTGGTATGTTCTTTTGCAGGATCGCTGAAAATGAACTATTTAATCAGGATTGGAGGTCTAGGAAAAGAGTTCAAATATTTCAGTATGTTATTCTCAAATGGGCTCTTGCTCTTCTTATTGGATTGAGCACAGCTCTTGTTGGATTCTTCAATAACCTTGCGGTTGAAAATATTGCTGGTCTCAAGCTTCTGCTCACTAGTAATCTGATGCTTGCAGATAAGTAAGTCTAACTTTTACTCGGCACAGCATATTCTAAATTCATATAAAATTCAACAAGTTTTCTGATTAATCATGGGGGACATTTGGTCCTTGGTGCAAGATTATTGGCATTATCACATTGTGTCAATTGCTATTTAACTTTTCGTTTCTAATAGCTCGCCCCTGATATCATCCATTATATTATCTAGCAGCTGCCAAAGATGGTGCTCTCGTTTCTGCTGTGTGCCATTATTTTGTGATTGCTCTTTGTGGTTATGCAGTACGTTTAACATGATAAGAACTGATGTTGAACAATCCTATTACAAATATGATAAGAATTATTTATTGTAGGAGGATTTTGTTTCTTGTTTAAATTAGGGATTTTTCCTTCCTTTTAATTGTTCGAGGTTTCTTAATTCTACTTCTTTTAGGTTTTTAGTTTTCTTCCCTTTCATGGTATTGTTTCCTTATACCATTATCGTTAGAAGTTTAGTTCTTTCTTTGCCTATATAAGAAGGGGCTGGGCTTCTTTTATAATATTCAATTCATTATAATCAAACTATTCCCTATAATTTTTTGAGTTTTTCAAATTTTTTCTTGTTTCAAAATTTTTAGTTCCGCTTCCTCACCAAAATTGGTATCAAAGCAAGGTTTTGCCCTTGGCTGATAGCCACCTAGGTGGTAGTGGTGTGCATCCTCGAAACTATGTTTGAAGGATTACAAAACAGTCAACTTCGATCTAGAATTTGGAACAAGGATGTATAGGTTCTAAGATGTTACTGACAAAGAAATTTCAGATTTGGACTGCTATGAATTTTGTCGCTTAAACGAGCCTAGAACACTGTAACAGATGACTAGAGATTTTTCTGGAGTCCAAGCTATGTTCGAGTCTTTTCAACGTGATGGCAAAAATTTTGGAGTATTTTCCTCCAAATTGTTTAATTTTCTCTTCTTCAACCAAACTCGATGACAAGTTTTTCAAATGGGGAAAATAGAAAAATCCTATTAAAATTGGGATAGAAATTATTTATTGTAGTAGGATTTTGTTTCTAGTTTAAATTATGACTTTTTCTTTCTTTTTACTTAATTCTACTTCTTTTAGGTTTTTAGTTTTATTTAGTTTTATGATATTGTTTCCTTACACCGTTATGAATTGGAGTTGCGTTCTTTCTTTGCCTATGTAGGAAGGGGTGGACATACTTTCTAATAATCAATTAATTAAAATCAAATTATTCTATATAAATTTTCAAGTTTTTCAAATTTCTTATTGTTTCAAGAATTTTAATTCCACTTCTGCTCCAGGAACACAGCTTTAGCAGTTCTCAGGGTGAGCTGCATTTTATTTTTTATAGACGCTCTGCTTCATTGTGTTCAGAGGTTGAATTGTGGAAGTGTAACATTTTTGAATGGGATGGAAATTTTTTATTCTAATTGCACAAAATACATACTCACCAGGAAGCATTGATCTTTTTAAATGATTAAATTCATCTGAAAGAATTGAACTCATTAACGAATCTTTTCAGAAACGTTTTCCAAATAAATATGGAATAGAGAATTTCTATGCCTTGATTTCTCATGCACTTTATTGTTGCTATCATAATATGATTGGTAATACAATAAAAACATCTCCTTCTGGACAATATCCATACCCAGTCAATCTCTTTTACCTTTGAAATATGATGAAATATTGATTCCAGCGCAGGCATTGTCAGGCATTTGCAGCATTTGCTGGTCTCAATATGATTTTGGCCATTTGTGCTGCAGTTCTATGTGCGCTCATTGCCCCTGCAGCTGCTGGGTCTGGCATACCTGAGGTGAAAGCCTATCTCAATGGTGTGGATGCTCATTCCATTTTGGCTCCAAGCACCTTATTAGTCAAGGTTGGTATGGATCTTCCTGTGATGCTCCCACTTTCGTTTTCTCTATCTTACTTTCCCAATATTCACATTTTTCCCTTGCCAAACTTATTAAGTGGAATACTGCGGTATTTTCTGTGTGCATGAGAAGCTACCTCTCCATCGTGTAGGGCCATTCAACAATTGATCCCTAGGCCCTACTACGAACTGAGAAGGAAACTTTTGGGGAGGTTTGTTTGTAATACTCGTACTGAAATTGAAGGTTTTCTATCTGAATTGACACAAATTTTAGTGAAAGTTGAAGAAGTGAATTGTTTGGGTAACTTTTCGTTTTCTCTTCATAAGTGATGATCGGGAATCTTCGTCTATAACACCATGCACTTAAAGAAGTTGCTGCTGTCCTTTAACCATGGCGTCCTTTGCAAATGTAAATAATTTGCTGCTGTACTCCTTTGAAAAAATTGCTTATAATTACAGATGGATATGTTGCATGGTTAACCAAAATTGCAGAAACTTGCAAATCTTACTCAATGCATGGCTATCGTCTAGAGAAAATTCATAAAGTGTCTAGTCTTACCTGTATTCAAACTTTAATTTTTGGATCCATGGTAGTGTATTGGACCTGCTTTGTGAAGTTTACCACCCTGGAAATGCACCAGGACCGAAGCATGTACCTGAATTAGTCCCAATGTTCTTTAAGAGACAATAATTCAGTTTATAATATGAAGCTTTATGTCTCGGCTAACCCGAAGCATTAGTTGGTGAGATTTCATTATGTTGCACTTCTACAAGATGTGGAGTTAAATGCAAGCTTTCAATCTGTTTCACAGTGTTTGCGGTTCCTATCTTAAGATTAAATATCAGTGGCTAATGCTCATCGGTCATTATAGATGCCACAAACTCGCGTGGTTCATTTTCAAGGCATTGGTACCATTCTTTATTTATGTGGTTTTTTGACTGCTGATTATATTTTGTTCATCTGTAATTCTTGCCTTTGTTCCTTTTTATTGCTTAATGTGTTACTTTATTGTTTAGGAATATTCTTTTTATATTCATAGCCTTTGATAAACTAAAATGACCTTTTAATTTATTCCTCAAAAAAATTAGGTCTTTTGACTGCTTATTCAGATAACCAGTTAGTTTTCTCAATTCCATGACAACTTTTGTATTCAATATTACTAAAATACACCAAACTTTTATAGATTTTTGGTTCCATTTTTGGAGTTGCTGCTGGATTTGTTGTGGGCAAGGAAGGACCTATGGTGCACACTGGTGCCTGCATAGCGAACTTACTTGGACAGGGAGGATCTCGCAAATATCATTTAACCTGGAAATGGCTCAGATACTTTAAAAATGATCGAGATCGCCGGGATCTGATTACTTGTGGAGCTGCTGCTGGTGTGGCTGTTGCTTTCCGTGCACCAGTTGGTGGTGTTCTTTTTGCTCTTGAAGAAGCAGCCTCATGGTCTCTCTTTCCATCCAATCAGTGCATGTCCTGTTGTTGCCAACATGTGTTCTGCTCTATTTAATTTCAGCATATACTCTATTGCATTGTTAAAGTTTTCACATCACGATTTTACTCCGCCTTGATATATGCTATTTTTAATAAAGAATTCAAGAGGCGTCTGAACTTTACTCTGTTGAAAAATATCTAAAAACCTATGACACTATAATAATTTTTTGAACAATCTGATTGTAGATGTGGGGTTTTTTTTTGGTAGCTCATTTTGTAACATTAGCAGGTTTTAGCTTGTGTTAATTCCTTCATGTGCTCATTTTGAGGAACTGATGTTTTCTTCTGTGGTATTAGGTGGCGAAGCGCTCTTCTTTGGAGGACTTTCTTCACAACCGCTGTTGTTGCTATGGTTTTGAGATCTCTCATACAGTTTTGTAAGAGTGGAAACTGTGGATTATTTGGACAAGGAGGTCTGATCATGTTTGATGTGAATTCAGCAACTCCTTCTTATAACACTCCCGATCTACTCGCAATTATGTTAATTGGAGTTCTTGGAGGCCTTTTGGGAAGCCTTTACAATTATCTTGTGGATAAGGTCCTTAGGACATACAGCATCATTAATGAGTATGCCTGTTATGGAAATTACTTGCCCGATATAGATCGCTCTTCTTCCTTATGGAATACTTTGTTAATCTCTTATGCTAGTAATGTTATACTTATCAATTCCGCCACCTTGAGACTAATCTGGTGTCTGTTTCTTCTGAATCCCATTTTTAATTTTTGTTCATAATCATGGGAAAGATGCATGTTTTGCAGAATCGTATTTTCTTCAATACACTTTGATTTCTTATAATTATTTATTTATATACATGTAATCCTTTGCTGATAATTATCAATTACTTGTAGGAGAGGTCCTGCTTTGAAGATCCTGCTTGTCATCGTCATTTCTCTTCTAACTTCTTGTTGTGCTTTTGGCCTTCCATGGCTTGCAGCATGCACTCCCTGCCCCACTGGCTTGGATGTGCAGTGCCCCACAATAGGACGTTCTGGCAACTACAAAATATTCCATTGTCAGGAAGGGCACTACAATGATCTTGCCTCCCTTTTCCTTAACACCAATGATGATGCCATCCGTAATTTATTTAGTTCAAGAAACAAACACGAATTTCGTATCTCCTCGCTATTTATTTTCTTTACTGCTATGTACTTCCTTGGTGTTATTACCTATGGTATTGCCATACCTTCCGGGCTCTTTATTCCAGTCATACTTGCTGGAGCCTCGTATGGGCGCCTTCTTGGGAGACTCTTGGGATCATTTGCCAGTCTTGATGTTGGTCTCTTTGGCCTTCTTGGAGCTGCTTCCTTTCTTGGTGGGACCATGAGAATGACAGTATCTCTTTGTGTCATACTCCTGGAACTTACTAATGATCTATTGATGCTCCCATTAATGATGCTTGTTCTTCTTATTTCAAAAACTGTTGCAGACAGTTTCAACAAGGGTGTATATGACCAAATAGTGAAGATGAAGGGTTTGCCGTACATGGAAGCCCATGCTGAACCCTACATGAGGCAGCTTGTCGCTGGAGATGTTTGCTCTGGCCCCTTGATTTCATTTTCCAGTGTTGAGAAAGTAAGTAACATAGTGCATGCTTTGAGGATGACCAGGCATAATGGATTTCCTGTGATTGATGAGCCACCATTCACTGATGCACCAGAATTTTGTGGCTTGGTTTTGAGGTCTCACTTGCTTGTTTTACTGAATGCAAAAAAGTTCACGAAGAACCGGGTCTTGATCAGATCTGAACTTCTAAGGATGTTTCATGCTTTTGATTTTGCAAAGCCAGGATCTGGAAAGGGGCTTAAGGTTGACGATTTGGACATCAATGAGGAGGAAATGGAGATGTATGTTGATCTCCATCCAATTACTAATACATCTCCATACACAGTAGTAGAGACCATGTCTCTGGCCAAAGCTGCTGTCCTCTTTCGGGAACTTGGTCTGAGACACTTGTGTGTTGTCCCAAAGATACCAGGGGTAAGAAATTTCATTTTTTTTCTGTTCTTTTCTTTGATATGAAAATGGAAATGATGCATCTCACATTCAAATAGAGAGAACTGGGTGACTTTGTTTCGTTTCCCTGAGATGCTGAAGGAAATTGATAGATATAACCATGTGTTGGTTTAATGATATGNTACATCTCCATACACAGTAGTAGAGACCATGTCTCTGGCCAAAGCTGCTGTCCTCTTTCGGGAACTTGGTCTGAGACACTTGTGTGTTGTCCCAAAGATACCAGGGGTAAGAAATTTCATTTTTTTTCTGTTCTTTTCTTTGATATGAAAATGGAAATGATGCATCTCACATTCAAATAGAGAGAACTGGGTGACTTTGTTTCGTTTCCCTGAGATGCTGAAGGAAATTGATAGATATAACCATGTGTTGGTTTAATGATATGCAGAGGCCTCCTATTGTTGGAATCTTGACGCGACACGACTTTATGCCAGAGCAT
>CAIGRL010297124.1:0-13155 GCA_903798325.1 Fraxinus xanthoxyloides
ATAATTATACAATCAACTATTAAATAAAATAATCTTACGCTATTGAAAAAATATCATAGAGATCATTATTTCCATATCTTCAACAGGTCTAAAACGATGATGACACAATCTATTACTACAAAAACACGAGGAAATAAAAATCAGTTTAATCAGTACCCATATTATGTAAAATACCACAAAAAAAGGTAGGTTGTAATGTGCTTCAAAAAATATTCCCTCGACCGGCCCAAATGGCCAAATGTTTCTCCTCAATTGTATAAAATGTCAAACAATCCCAGTTTCACTTTCAGATAAAACTCCTAAAGTTTCCAGTGTTAATCTACTATTCTTTAACTTTTGCCCATCAACCACCAGATACATGCAAAAGTTCATCAGTGTGCATTCACAGGCATATGAGGATACTCTAATTAATGTTCCACATCCCCTAACATAAAGCACGGGTGCATGCTGAATGCTGACCAACCTCAACTCCCTTCAAGCCTTTCTACTTCAGTTGATTCTTCAGTCAACCTAATTGAAAATATCTTCTCATGATGCACATTAATGTCCAACAACAGTTTGCCTGACCACAGCACACACTCAGAGGATGGCAATTGGGTTAGTTTGGATAGGATCGACACAGACCAGCCCTATTATGGCCCTAAACCAGTCCAGTTAACATTGACGGTGAGTGAGTTCAATCTAGGGCTGTCATAAATGCCCAATTCTTGACAGTTCAAGAGATCCCAGCTGAGAAAACCAAACTACACCAGCCTAGTTTTTTGGACCAGACCAAACTGGATGATCTAGAACTGAACCAAACCAAAACTTTTTCCCTTCATTTTTTTCATTTTAACCACTTGCCCAGTTTTGAGATCTTCCTGCCATCCCCTCTTCTTTCATCATTTCCTATTATTTCTTCTTGCTTCCTTGTTTCTGTTCTCTTTCTACCCCACTCTGTTTGTAAGCATTCTGTTCAGTGTTCACTATGTCCCTTCTTTGTCTCTTTTATGTCAAAATTATATTTACTCGTCTTTACACCAACAATTCTGACATAGATTTATAAATCCTTAATAGAACTCATTCATCATTAGACATAGAAATGAAGTAGCAGGTACAAGACCTGTAAGAGCTTTTATCTAACATTTAAACATATGCATTCAGACTGAAAAACAATAAAAAAGATACAAGGCATAGAATTATTACCGGTAAATCATAAGTAAGAACAGTATTATTGCTTTGTGTGCTGAAACCAATGAACAATAAGTCATATACTTCAGTAAGAAAAGCACATAATAAATGCCCTAAGAGATACTCTTTTCTGGTGTTTATATATACAAGGAGAAGTGAGCAGCTCCACCTAACCACCGATAATTTCTTCCCCAAGGAAGCCAATAGCACAAGTCTTGCATGAGGAGAAACCCGTAGGTCCTTGACTGCTTTAAATCCCACAGGGAGATGAATGTCCTCTTTTTCATGCGAAGGTATCAAGCTCATCTGTAAAATGCACCAGTACGAGAAGTTAAATAGATGTTTATACGACATCATTCATCCGCTCTCTGACCAAGCATACTAGAGGCTATTAATGGGCTGAATTTATCAATAACCTTGAATAGAAGCAAGATTCTGTTAAATCCAGTTTCAGAAGGCCAAAATAACTTTTACCTTAGTGAGCACATTCATTGTTCCCATTCCTGACAGCCTTCGAGCAATTATCAAAATCTGACTCGATGAATCAACATCGAAAATACGTGCACCATCTACTTGTAACTCTTTCTACAAAAAATTACAGACATGTTTACAACTTAACAAGCCTGCTAAATAATGCTTCCATTAAATGAACTCTTAAGCCATACCAAAAAACAAAAAAAACAAATTAATGGAGGGAGGACAACCAGAAATGATTGTCTTCAGCGCAACGATATAAAGACAACCTAATCCAGTATGATTGACTTGACATCGGCAACGATAAGAATCAAAAATTAAAACATCCAACCTAAACTCCTCCCAGACAACAGCCTGTCAATTTGAAAAGGAAGTCCTTTGTGCCTTATGTTTTCTAATATAATAGCCCTAAATAATTGAAAATCACCATTTAAGTTAGTTTATCATGTAGAAATGTTCTTTTTCTTTCTGTTGGATAATAATACTTTGATTGTAATCCACCAATGAAATGATATGTCTTGTAGATCATTTCTTTATATATATATACACTTCTAAATCCTATCGAGTTGTACAAAATTTCAGACATGGCGAACTACAGGCTATGTTTCTAACAAATTACAATATTTAAGAGTTCTGTAGAATTCAAACCTGCAACATAAATCTATTTGAAGATCCTTGCCGGTAAAACTCTTGTTCAATTTCATCTCCTACAAAAAACATGAACTTTTGAATTCATTGACAAGGAGACAGGACCTAAAATATAATACCGTCCAACAATTATTATTTTTGGAAAAATGGTTACCAAGAATAACTTCTCCTTGACAACCCCTCCTAGTCACAGATGACCCTGATGGCCTGGATTTCCCACCTTCTAATAGACCCTCCAAGTAGCGTGTTCTCTGCTAGACCAGAGTTTTTCGAGGAATCAGGAATGTCAAATGTGAAAGAAAATTAAGACTGGTATTTAATATAGTTATACTACTCGATAATCAGTTCTTAGTATCGTGGTAAGAGCCTAAGCGCGAAGCCATCCCACACTAATGGACTAGGTTCGAGCCACCTTTATGTGGTGTTGGGGGTGGGGGGAGGTGATTGAAGTCCTTTGAACTCTCTTTATTAAACAACAAGCCGAAAAGGAACAGCAGGTGAGAGTAAGACAAAATACAACCAGCAATAAGAAAACATATCGGCCTTTAATTTCTCTAATAATAAGATGTATTGGTTAAGAGAAAAATAACAATATGGTGAATGAAAATTATTGTTGAAGAAAAGAGTCTGAACACCAATCTGGTCCATGAATTATGAGTTCAACTGTGTAAATGCACATGATTTTGCAAAGGCAGCACCTACCTCATGGGCAAAAGTTTAAATTTTTACACCACGTGAATAATGCTTGATAAGAAATACTTAGTAAATGAAAATCTTAAAAATGCTAAGGGCCGTTTGGCATGACTTTTGAGAAGTTAAAAATGATTTTTTAAAAGTTAAAATTCAAAAAAAACTTTTGAACCTATTTGGCTAATTTTGTTAAAGTACTTTTGGTAGTTAGAAGATCTTTCAGAGGGAGTTAGTTCAGTGTAACTTCTTCTAAAAGCAATTCCGGAATAATAAATTCTTTTGAAAATTAGTTTCCAAACAAAAATTAAAGTAACTTCTTCCAAAAATTCTCTTACATGAAGTAAAAATAAAAGAAAAAGTCATGTGAAACAGGCCCTTAGCCCCTGTTTATGGCCCCTATTGAGAAAAAATGATGTTTTGAATAGTGATTTTTTAGAGAACGTGTAGTTAAAAATTAAACAAAATATTTTATTGTATGAATGTGAGATTTAAAATGAGTATGAGAATTAAAGAGTTTTGTTTTAAAGGGAGACTAATAGGGGCTAAATGATTGGAGACAACCAATCTAACAGGACATTTACAATATCAAGCATTAGACATTAAGACATTGTTTGGTATTGATTAAAATCTACATTTTAATCTAAGTCAAATTCAAAAATTAATTTTAACAACATATTTCATGGGACCACAACTTTTCAATCACGCATTTTATCAACTTTATCAAAATTTACTAAANGACCACAACTTTTCAATCACGCATTTTATCAACTTTATCAAAATTTACTAAAAATCTGGTTTAACCCCCACCAAACAAGAGCTAGTGTCCTACCCTAAAATCAAAATAGAGACACTTCTCTATAGCTAATATATTGACAATGCTATATATGCATGACATAAGAAGCCACGAGGAAAGAAGTTCAAGGACATGAAAATTAGAAAAATATTTAACACCCTAACTACCCACCCCAAAAAGGGAGAAACCAAGCAATTGATTTTTAAGTTAAAAATAAAATGCACATGCCTCTTTGAGATAGTGCACTTCCATGCACAAATCAGCTTCTTTCTTCTGCCATTCAACTCGCTTTTCAGACAACTCATCACTCTGCAAGAATTATTCATTAAAGGAATGAGCAGGAAGCAGCATAGACACTCGAGGACAAAAATAATAAGAAACAAAACTTTCAAGGAGGGAAATTCCAATTCGCTAAATTGTTTCAGTTATGATTTCAAGGTCATATCTCAGTTATTCCTCCCAAGATAATAGCCATATCTCACTGTGATCATGGCAACAGATCACCATGGCATAGCCAGGGTTGAAAAAAGTTGAAGTCAGAAGCTATCGAGCATCTCATGTTGACAATAAGACAACATTTAGAACAGGTGTCCATAAATATGATAAGATTCCATTTAAAAGTAGATCAAGGATGCTTCCATCAAAATTTAAATGATGTCAATTAGCAGAATTGATCATCAAATTCGGAAGTGGCAGGGCAATAAAAGAGACCAAGGACAACAAATTACAATCCACTGTCAGATGTTATAGAACTAAAGGAAGGATTTTATTTTTTTTTAAACCCTCCTGATAAGAAAAAGTTCCAATTAAAAGATAACAAACTGTGAGTCTTACATAAATGAGACAAAGAATGTTACAGATTACAAAATTTATATTATCACAAAAGCACAATCAATAGAAGGACAATCTTCTGACAAATACATACGATAGAAGAAAATTTAGTGAAGTTAAAGTAAAGATTATCAAGCAATTAGATATTGTCACTTCATGCTAGCAATGGACTACACTTGATGAAAACTCCACGTGTTTATACACAAGTAAAATATTCCCCAATTCCCATCAGCCAAGAGCCGAGCAACAGTAGCTAATGATCAAGTATATTAACATTCCTGCAATCTGGAGCAGAAAACACTTTTGGGGCATTCCTCATGGTAAGCAATCATTATATGAGTCAAATGCCCATTTAGAATGCTCCTTGCAAAGAAAGTACATACAAAATCCACAAAAGCATTTGCGTCTTATACTAGTCAAATGACCATTTAGGCCATATCGTTCTGTTCTTAAACTAGACATCAAGCTTCCACTTATATGAACTCCATGTCAGATCATATCCACCGAAGTATCAGGAGGAAATTGTAAACTTTATTCATCGGTAGTAATTTTTTTTTTACCTTTTCCTTGAGAGAAGAACATTTAGCTTCCAGAGACCGAACTTTCTGCAGAACAAAACCAAGTAAATTGAGAAAAGAAAAAAATCAAGATTTTCTCCAGCACAAACCTGAATCAAAGCATCACCTTTTGTAACTTCTCGTCAATAGCAGCAATCCGAGACGCATATAGTACTCGAATACTCTTTAACGAGCATTTCTTTTTGCATTGTGGACACTGAAACCAGAAGAACGCAGAACCTTTTTGAGTTAAAAGGAGGGGAAAAAAAAATAGGTAACTAAATATAATTTACCTTGCCAGAACCTCGACCCTGCAACCATTTCTTGATGCAAGCCAAACCATAGATATGGCCACATGGAAGGCAACTAACATTAAAAACAGAGAGTAAAAATGAATTAAGCAGCTACATATTAAACAAGAAAAGAGAATAGTACAGTACAATAACATAAAGTACGGACCAGACCCTATGGTCACCGCCAGATGACCAAGCCTCGAAGCAAATGGGGCAAATTAAGCCATCAATATCATCCCTTTTCAACTCCCCTTCTGCATCCACGTTTTCTTCTTCGTCTTTATTATCCTTGGACGATAACGTTTCACCACCTTCGCTATTATTATAGTTCCTTCTCTCATTATTGCCATCTTCATCCTCATCCTCCACCACTACGACGTCGTCGCTCTCAACAGCCGAATCATCAACATCTACAGACTCCTGAGACGAAGTCGCAACGGAAGCAGAATTAGGACTATCATTTGGCGGCAGTCTGACGGAATCGCTGTCCATTTCATCATCACCATCTTCTGCGTGCAAGTATTCACTGAGTCCTGATGGGCTAATTCCCCTCTCTATACGGAATGATGGGTATGCTAAGTAGTCTTCCTCCGCCATTGTACAATTTTTGACACGGATTTGGGGTTAAAAATTAGGGCATGAAAATGAAAATTGGAGGGTCAGGGGAACGTTCTTAAGCGGGAATGGCCAAATTGGGAGTCCCACTGAACTTTGATTTGTTATCCTCCATTACACACTGGGTGGCTGCCATCTCAGTAACGCCGACATGGTAGACGAAAAACGGAGTTGGCATGTTACCTCCTTCCAAATATTAAGAGATGTGCTAGTTGTACATTAAGATTGACAATATCGGTGGACAATCACTCATATATGGGGTGGGCGGGTGATTAATTTTTTTTTTCAAATTATTGGAACCCACCACTATGAGAGATTGTCAATCAAAGTTGTCAACCTCGATTGTACAAGTGGTGTTTCTCAAATATTAAATGGAACGCCATGTCGCACCACATCACACGACCAAACACACTTTTATCAAATTTATAAGGGAAAAACCACTTGTACAATCCAGGTTGACAACATCTCACAGTGGTGAGTCTCAATGTAATTAATCACCCACCCACCACATATGTGAGTGATTGTCAACCGATGTTGTACGACTAGCACAACTCAATTTATAACTCTCAAATACGCCTTTACCATCTTCAAACAAAAAGAGAAACAAAAGGAACGTTTCAAAACAATTTCAAAGCACCATCATCAAACCCTAAATCGAAATCATATTCGAAACGAATCCAAAAAATCAAAACCCTAAATACAAAAATAGGGAAGCCCAATCCCCAATTCAAAACCTAATCCCCAAACCAGTCGTTCGCAACCAGTAGAAGAGCCCAACCAGAAGCAGCATATGTTTGATTTGAGAAGTTCGACTTCAAGCAAGACGCTTGAGCGTGCACATGGACTGAAATATTGAAGTTAAATTCGATAGTGCAAAGAGGTTGTATGTTTGAGTTTAACTATGAAGTTAAATTCGATAGTGCAAAGAAGTTGTATGTTTGAGTTTAACTATCTTCAAATGGGTATTCTCTCCCTCCATCTGTTTGTATTGTGAGTAATTGTTTGTGCTAAGTAACGATCCTAAATGTGTCCCACGACGCTAAGCTAAGTTTAGTTCGTAGGTAACAACAAATTGGGCATTCTTCTTTGCAAAACTTTTTAAGCGTGATTCTACTCATCATGGTTGTCACAATTTTGAGTGTCTGACTAGGTGGTATAGCGGGAAGGGGAAGGGGCAACAGTTGAATGGTGCTACAATTTTGAATTGGGGATGGGGAAGGTGTTGCAGTAGAGTGGGAAGGGAAAGGGGTTGAGTAGGTGTTACAATTATGAATGGATTCTATTATGTAATTGTTTCAATAATTACATACAAATGTCCTATTTGACTTGGCAGAACATGTTTGCATAGCTTAATCCCATTTTTTTAAATCGTTGTCTTTGTCTTTATATTCTTCCATTGTTATTTTTGATGTGAAAGAAATACATCACATGAATTTAATGTGGTTGAATTGTATGACAGATTGTGAGGAAGATCCTTCTTAGAATCCGACCACGACTTTAAGTCAGATGACAATGACATCGAATATGATAGAAACGTAACTGATAGGATTGAAATTAGATGGAGCGGTCATGACGACGAAGTACAGGAAGAACAAGAAGAATGCAACGAGAATGAGTTGGATGAATTAGAGCTACTGTCATAAGAGGATCTACTCTCTCAATGTTCATCAGATGAGGATGAGAGTTATCTCTTTCCTCAATTCACTTTTGATCAGGACATGACAAATCCTCAGTTCGAGGTAAGACAAATATTTAGTTTTGCAGCTGAGTTCCGAGAGGCGGTGCGAACGCACGGTGCATTGAATGGGTACAACGTAAAATTTAAGGAAAACGAGGAAAGAAGAGTGCAATGAATTTTTAAATTGGGTTGCAAATGGCGAATACGGGCTTCTAAATTTGATGCATTCGAGAGGTTGTAAGTAAAATCTTACACTTCGGAGCATACTTGTAGCCGGATCAATTTAATAGACAATGTAATTACATATTCTTGACACGTCGATATATTGAGCAATTCAAGGCGGACCCGGACTGGAAGAGTGAGTTGATTTTGGTAACAGTGAAGAAGGATCTCCGTACAGATACTTCCAGAAATGTAACATGGAAGATGCGGAGATATGCATAAGAACTTTTAGGAGGGAATTTTTAGACCAAATTCACATGGATGAAAATGCTTGTATGAAGGAAAGTCCACAACGAGAAACAGAGATTTGTAAGTTCAATTCCTTTTTGTTCAATTCCTTTTTCATTACAGAGACAAAATTGACATGGCATGGAGTGTGACTAGTAAGTTCAATTCCTTTTTGAATTTTTTATATGAGAACCACATAGTGGCCAACAATTCAGGGCCAATCTTAATTCGTTTAGGCTACTCACTTGAGATCCCAATTTACTTTTCTTATTATTCATTCTTCTTTTTTTCTCCTCTGGTGTGTGGTATGTTTCTTTCTGTTAGGTTTAGAGGTGTGGGTCGGTGAATTATGTTATATATCAATTCTTCTAGATGGTTTTTCTGTTTTGTTCTTTAACTGAGGAGCTGAATTATGGGAAGATCTAGTTACTGGCATGTGTATGCTAAAAAATGTACTCTCTACATTACAGCTTGCACTCTGGGATTGCACTTGTTTGAATTTCTCATAATTATCAAAAAGGAACAATTATGGCAATGATATATTAATATGAACCTCCATTGCGAATTTTGTTGCATAAAAACATTGAAATTACAAACATAAATTCCAAAATAATGGGATTAACATACAATCCAAAGCTCTACGTCTACGAACATATTATAAAACCAGTGAATTACACAATCTTGAGAATAACATAAATGGTTGAGTTACATAGAGCTCCTCCATTTTGTTTCCCGTTATCCTTCTCTTCTTGTGAAAAGTAAATTTGACAGAGATATACACGTCATTTTTTTCGGTTGTTTTAGCAACATGCTTCAACAAACTCGGCAACTCGTGAATTTCCGATGTAGCACTTGACTAACTTTCATATTGACAATATTCGTTTTCGTCGAGCCACTTGAAATTAGTGCAATCGTTAGTACAACAAAAGAATAGCCGTCCTAAGTTTTCAGTCCTCTTTTCAACCTCCACGTATTTCTGAATTCCCTTGCTGCATACTGGTTACAATTATTTCGTCAGACAATCCAATTAGTGGCACGACTTCCGGCAATCATGACAAATCCCTTTGTTCTTTCCCCCCATTATCATATGCTGATGTAGCCAAAAATGAAAATAAAATCAGGACTTGAACCTAAAAATCCCTTTTAATTCATACCAAAATCAAGACTAGAACCTAAAAATGCCTTTATAGAAACACCAAAATCAATAACAATTCAGTGAGAATAAAAGCATTCGCCCTTACCAATTAAGCTCACAGCCATTCAGCACAGATAACTTATAATATAAGAAAAATCAAAATAAATGAACCCTCAAATCAATGCCATATTCAACAAGAAACTAAACGCTCCAAAAATATTAAAAACATCAATTAATTGAAGACAAAATCTCAACTCCGAGACAAAATACTTAACACCAATCTAGGAATTTTGACAAAGATTCAAACTTTACAATATATTCACATAAAAATACATAAAAATCATACATACCTACATAGTTAGAACAATAAAAAAATTGATCTATTTTAAGAAAATTAAAATAGTGAGCAGTCTTCTTACATGCTTTGGAGAAGATTCTTAGGATGAAGTTAGGGTTCTTCAGTTATTCAGTAAAATGTCTATGTTAAACTCAAACATACAGCTTCTATGCACTATCGAATTTACTTTCAATATTTTTGTCCAATATGTGCATGCTCAATGTCTTGCTCGAAGTTGAACTTCTTAAATCAAATAGATGCTGCTTTCGGTTGGGCTCTTCTACTGGTTATGAACGGTGGATTTGGGGATTAGGTTTCGAATGACAAATTGATTTTGGGAAATTAGGGATTAAGCTTCTCAACTATTCTGGAAATGGGTTTTGGGAAATTAGGGATTGAGCTTCCCTATTTTTGTAGTTAGGGTTTCGATTTTCTTGATTCGTGGATTAAGGTTTCGAATGTGATTTCGATTTAAGTTTGATGATGGAGCTTTGAAATTGTTTTGAAACATTCCTTTTGTTCCTTTTTTTGTTTGAAGATGGTAAAGGCGTGTTTGAGAGTTATAAATTTGATAAAGGTGTGTTTGGCAGTGTGAGAGGTTGTCAATCTCGGTTGTACAAGTAGAATTATTGTATTAGGAAGGAGATAACACGCTAGCTCAGATTTCTGTCTTCCATGTCAGCGTTAATTGAGATGATAGCCACCCAGTGTGTAATGGAGGATAACAAATCAAAGTTCAGTAGGTAATGAGACCATTATGAAAGTTCGATAAGTAAATCGTGACATGACCCAAAGTTCAGTGGCTAATGAAACATTTAACTCCCAAATTGGAGTACAAAAAAGTTGAAGTTCTCTTCCCGCCCTCGGCCCTCCCGGCCTAAGATTGTTAATGTTGTTATTTTATTTTTGTGTACATGACCTATAATATATTAAACATATAGAGTGAGAACTATTTTTGGGAAGATTATAACCATAATCTAGTTTAATTATTTCATTAATATCTTATATTTTCCTTTTCCAATATGCATTTAATTAATAAAGTTTAATAAATATTACAATCAAATTTTAATTAATTAACATTAACATTCATATTCATTTAATTAATATTAATTAGAATTTCACATTCACGTTCATATGTTATTAATTTTTAATTAATTAATATTCATATTCATTTAATTAATATTAATTATAATTTCATACTCACGTTTATGTTATTAACGTTCATTTAATTAATATTAATTAGAATTTTAAATACAATATTACAGTTCATTGTTCACGTCCATTAATGCTAATTAGCATCCGATTTCACTTAATTGGAAATTAAATTATATTTATTTAATATAAATTATTTAACATTCATGGTGACGTATATATCCATTGTTATTAATTCTAAGTTAATTAACATTCACGTTAATTCATGTATCATATTTGTCGTTTATCTACATTTATTCATCTAGTTGTAATTCTAATACTAACGTTAAAATATGCATTTTACTATTTACATACGTGTATTATAATTAACATTTATTTTCAAATACTTGCATTTATCTTAGAATCATGTCAAAATGGTAAATGAATAGCCAAATATTACTTTCACGACACTTGAAAAATATTTCAGAATAACGTGCAACGCACATTTACTCTGACTAGTATATAAATGGATTACATTAAAGAGAGTTAATTGTTCCGATGGTCACTGAACTTATGTCTCTGTCTTCAATTGTTCACTGAAATTTGAGATGTCGGGTTTTGACCACAAAATTTTGAAAAACGTTGATTGTTGCTCACCACTATAACTTCCGTTTAAAATCTCTAATAGAATTAATGATGTGACCAATGGAATGTACATGTAGAACCTTGTCACTTTGTTAAACTTTAAAATGGTTAAATTTTGGTCACTAAATTTTGAAAAATGTCTTCGATTACCCACTAAATTTTGAAAAACATTTTCTGCTACTCACTGAACTTTAAGGTGGTCGAATTCGTTAAACTTTGAGATAATCGAATTTTGAAAACTAAACTTTGAGAAAGCCTTCGGCTACTCACTAACCTTTGAAAAACGTCCTCTATTACTCGCTAAATTTCGAGATAATCGAATTTTGACCACTTGAACTTTGAAAAGCATCTTATGTTCCTCGCAATAAATTTAGATTTAATTAAAATTCGTAAAGTTTTAGATTAAAGTTTGAATTTAATTTAATTCTAACAACAAATTTATTCCATGTCGGGTAGGAATTAAAATCTAAATTTTTATCGAACTCAAAGTCAACAATTAATTTTAACGATATATTTATGGGACTCACAAGTTTTCAACAACACATTTAATCAACTTTTTATTAAAATCTGTTAAAAATCTGATTTTAATCCGGACAAAAGTAAGCTTATTGTGCATTTTGTTGTATTAAAAGTGATATTTAATTTAATTTTAATAATAAATTTATTGTGTATTTCATTGCAATTAGTGGTCCATTCATTTGCACAACTTTGCAAGGGTCATCTATCATAATATTCAAATTTTGCAATGAAATATACAATAAAATTGTTATTGAAATTAAGTTGAATCTGATTTTTAATATTTGAACTTATAGTGAATTATACAATAGTTAGAATTAAATTCAAATTTTAACAACGATTTTTAATTAAATCCAAATTTATTTTGAGAAATAGAAGACGTTTTTCAAAATTTAGTGGCCAAGATTCAATCACCTCAAAGTTCGATGAGTAATAGAATATGTTTTTCAAAATCTAATAAGCAATCAAAAACATTTTTTAAAGTTTAGCGATCAAAATTCGACCATCTCAAAGTTTAACGGCATGATGGAACACCAAGTGTGCATTCTATCAGCCACGTCATCAATTCCATTAGAGATTTTAAATAATAGTTATATCATTTAGCAACATCCAACGTTTTCCAAAATTCTATGGCAAAAACTCGACATTTTAAATTTCGATGAGCAATTGAAGATATAAACATGACTTCAATGACTATTGAAACAAGGATTAATAGCAATAAACCCCCTTAAAAACGTTTCCAATTGCGATATACCCGTACTTATTGAAATCGCAGAAAACCCCATATTTGAAACATTTTGTGAAAAAACTCCGCTACCGTCTAATTCCGTTAATTATACCGTTAAAAACAGTAAAAATGCAAAAATTAAAAATGAATAATTACAATTGTGATCCTAAACTTTTTTTTTTTACAAATTACACCAAAATCTTTTATTTATACCACCCATATTCTCAAATCTTTAAAACTTATCTTCCGTCCCACTCCCACCACCCCAACCCAAACAAAAAAACCTACAAAATTCTTCCCCCATTGCTGCTCCTCTCTCAAACCCACTTCATATCACGTGGCCAACCCAACCCAAAATCAACCATTTCTTCAATCCAAATCCCCTCCTCCATCAAAGATTTGAACAATACCCACGAAGAAAAGGAAAAAGATAAACAGTCACGGTCATTAATTTTCAAGGAGGAA
>CAIGRL010297136.1:0-11559 GCA_903798325.1 Fraxinus xanthoxyloides
TATAGCCGTTATTCGGCCCCACACAAGAGATAGACATTCAAATTTGAAGGTTTGATGTGATGTATCACGGTCATATTTCTCATTTTTAGTAAATTTGTATGAGAAACAAACGGAAGCTTAAATGGAAATCCAAACATATACATAATGTGTGTATATGAGAGGAGTGAAATGCACAAAGTAGTGAGTCAGTCTAATTTTTCGAAAGAATAATGGTATTAATAGTGAAGATATCAATAGTTGTCATATGTAATATACATGAGGTAGTTTGTTATTTAATGTATGAGACAATGAAAAACTATCACATTAATGTATCAAATAACAAACTGTCACATGCATGTCATATTGAACGACTATCGATAGTTTTCACACAACATTAATTTTTTTCAAAAAACCATAAGTCAACCCTTGGTCATGTTAATTACACAATTAGAGTTTGTTTAAGTCACGTTATTTTGAAAGAATGTGTTTTGAAATAGTAGATTAATGAAAATGTGTGGATGAAAAAGAATGAAAAGTTATTGATGTGATTGAAAATGAGTAGAAGAATGAGGATGAAAATTTTAACGTAACTGCTCAAATAGGGGCTTAATCTCTAATGAACATAAACAGTTTAAAAGATCGTACTAGTGCTCTTCTAAAAGCAATTCTTCTCAAAATGTCATTTAAAAGGTTTGAGCTGGAATCAAATTCTAACTATGAAATATTGTACATTTCTGAATGTTTTTGTTACGGAAGAACTAGGAGCAATCAAACTAGAAGATTTGAATTATTTTCGTTATTGAGAACTAATAATACATTTATACTTTAAGACATACTCAAGTGTTAAAGAATTATGATATAATTTTGTGTAAATTTTGGTACATTTTCTTTTCCTTTTAATTCATAAATTGATCTATTTTTAAAATAATAATTTTGACCCCATAAAAAAGGTTTAGCTAGTTGTGTTATTCTTATAAAATGTTGATGATGAACTTGTTATTTGAGCCATATATCAAGGGCAAGTGTGCAATTTTCCTTCGGTGAGAAAAAGGTTGTTTACATAGGGTGACTTTATCGCGGGGAAGAAGAACCGGTGTCTTATTGTTTGGTTGGGTCGCGGACAATATGGAACTAGTCTCCATTGGGTCCCACTTTGTAATCTAGTTAAGCCACTAACTTTGTCTTTTATACGTGCCTGACCGGCTGTGAATTGCGCAGCAACGGCGGGTTAAGATCAGAGTTTTAATATATTTTTATAAAATTTGAGAAGATGGCTACAAAGTTATGAATTGAACTAAATATTTGATTAAAATTGATATTAATTTTAACTTAAATTAAAATGACCAACAATATCAAGCTAGTCTCCTTTGGATCCCACCTTGTTATCTAGTTAAGCGAATTTTTAGTAGATTTTTTATAAAAGTTGATCAAAAGTCAAACGTGTGGTTAAAAATTGTGGATTCCACTAGGTATTTTGCCAAAATTATTTATTAAGTTTAATCTAAATTAAAATGACGAACAATACGGGAATAGTCGCCTTTGGGTCCCACTTTGTTATCTAGTTAAGCGAATTAATTTTGTTTTTAATATGTGCTTGATTGGCGGTGATACTAAGTTGGTGTTTGGTAGGATTAAAATCAAATAATAGATTTTTATAAAAATGATGAAATTTGTGATTAAAAAATTATAGATTCAATAAAATATTTGATTAAAATTAATTATTATTAAATAAAAATATAGATTTTAATCACTATCAAACAAGGACTAAATGATTATATACACGTAAGTTTTACACTTCTACTGAATGTATGAAATAAATTATAGTCATATAAAATGTGTACATAAAAAATATGTTTAACTAACTTAAATTATAAATGATACAATAACGCTGAGTTCTTATTCAATTTTTCAAGACCTTTTTAAGTTCTCGACTCTTAACAAATTAGACATAGGTCTCTTATTTATGAAAACCATTATCTTTAAATAAATTCAAGCGAGTTTTCTGTTGGGTTTTAATACCCAATAAATCCGGACGATGATTTAAAACAAATGTCGGACAATTTATCGACAACACGGTTTGACTCGACCCAGAAATAACCAACACTTTTGGAAGGCCCAAGTTGTAGTTGAGTTGAATTTATTGGTCTCGGCTTTGGTTATTAAGTTGTCCAATTGTTAGCCCATTTTAAAGGTAGTTCAAGTGGCAGCCCACTTAAATCTTTTTGGCCCAACTTTAAAGGTATCCTAATGCATGCATATATATATTCACTTGGTTTCCCGGCTGTGTGGGTGTGTGCTACAGTAGAATGGAGAGTGTTAGAAATGGGGCAGTTGAGTTTAGGGGGAATTGTGAGAGATTTCTACCATGCTATTCATCATTTCTTTCACCACTTTGTGTCCTTTGTGGGTACTAAATAGAGAGAAACCTGAGAGGGTGAAGAGAGCAACCAAAAGTGAAGGAAGTTTTGGGTCGAGTTTGAGTCGGATCTTGCTCGTTTGATTGGTTTTTCTGAGTTCGGATCGAGATTTCTCGAAGAAATTCGCGACATATGGTATCAGAGCATGTCATATTGAGAAATCTATGAAAAAAAGACCAAAATTGGCTGAAAAATAGTAGAATCGAAGGCAAACAACTGGGACAAATATTGCCCAGTTTTAAAAAGATTTTTGGTCGGACCTTTTTTCATGTTTTTCGGTGAAACCGCTCATCCTTTGGAGAAATTGCAACAAACTGGTGGACAGTGCAAGCGGGTTTGCACCTGTTGGTCCAACGCGTAAAGCCCAGGCACAACCACAACAACGGTGCACGGGGAAGATTCTGATGGTGCACTTTCAAGACAATTTCTCCCTTGATGATGAGGCTGACCCTGCAGTGTTGTCCGTTTTCAGTTTTGTGCGATGTAGTGAAATTTGGACAATTTCGCTTTTGGACGTTGAGTGCCATGTGCTGTTTTGGGTTATCGCAATCGACAAAAGTTTTGGGATGGATAGTGGTAGTCTTAAAGCGGTGAATTTGTATTTCTCGATATTTACGAATCTTCAGACGTGGTCCACTCGGTATCATGTTCTTTACCTTTATTATTACATTTATGGTTATTGTGTAGGATAACAATTTATTTTTCGCATTAGAAGTCATCGTGCAGAGTGACACTAGGATTTGAGTTATCGTGAAGGGGTAATCATTGCCTGTTTCTAGACCTAGAAATTTATTGTTAATTATTTACTTTGAACTCTTTGTGAATTTTTTGTCAATTATTTTTCATTATTAGAATTGCACGTGACCTTAGAAAAGCTTATTTGACTTTTCTATGTGAATTATTTAGGAGCTTTACGTGTGGTTGTTGTTGGTTGCATTTTGTGTTTTATGCATTTTTTGATAAAATAACAACACATTTTGAGTTGTGATTTTCTAATGAAATGTGTGATTTTTCAATTTGGCCGAATGAAAGGTTTTTCATAAAACTTTTGATGGAAGATGTAAGTCTAAGACAAGTGTGAAAAGTATGTGTTTTAACTACGGTAAATTTGGACGTGAAATTGGTTGTTCTAGGAATGTTAATAAAAGAAAAGATAAGAGGCGAGGTGAGGCGAGGCGAGGCGAATGTGACTATAGGGTCAAGTGATGACCCTAATGAGTTTTATTGAGAGTAAATCTAGTTATTGCATGTGCATTTGTGTGTAATCCTTTCTGCATGTGTGTGATTGCTTAATTTTGTTGCATGATTATGTTGGATTACTTAAAATTGTGGTCAAAGTTGACCCATTTTCAACAGATTATATGTTGCATTTCAATGTGTTTGATATGCACATTTGCATGCTTTTAAGAGCAATTTAATTACTTGGTGTAATTTTTTGCATGCATAGTGAGTTAAAATTAACAGTGTGTTGTATGTTTATTCGTGAGATGGAGTATAAATGCATGAAGGTGCATTAGTGATATGAACGGGAATGTAGAGTGTGACATTTGAATCAGGAGTAGAGATGTGATTAAATATTATAAATCTTTATATGTGAAAGACCTTGTAAATGTGGAGTGTAAGAGAGACGATTCTATCACTTTTGTTAGGTGGAGACTCATTATCCACTTAGATTAGGAAAAATGACGTGGTGATCTTGAGAACTTAGAATCTATTATGATTTATCAGTTAGACATGAGTTGAGTGATCGATCTAGTGAGCATGATGGGCAATGAGAACAGATGTGTGATCTCAAAGTGTGAGCAACACGGAATGTAATAAGATATGTGTGATGAGATTTTTCATGAGGTCATTTATGCATTTATTGCATATGTGTTTTGAACGTTTGATTGATTGACTTAGTGTTAATTCGTTGTTCTGTATGAACGTATTTTTGTAAAGATCTGTGGATGATCCTATATTATATCTTCATCGCACGATTATTTGCTCTTGATTGTTTATCGTTATTATCTGCTTCTACTTCGATTTTTTTTTTTTTTTGTTTGTGTTTAACTTTAGCCCTAGTGAGTACACGGAGCATGTATGGTGTGTGTTTGGGGTCCGAAACTTGAGGTAAGGTCAATGATTCCAATTTTATTAGTTATCTTGATTATGAAAGTATAAACTTTATGTTTTGGTTGCTTGTAGGTTGATTGTGTATCAATGTGGAGAATTGTTGGATTTTGATACACAATAAATCTGGGTGATGATTTAAAATAAATGTCAAATAATTATCGACAACATGGCTTGACTCGACCTGAAAACGACCAACACTTTTGGAAGGCCCAGGTGAGTTGAATTTTTTGATCTTGGCTTTGGTTATTAAGTTATCCAATTGTTAGCCCCATTTTAAAGGTAGTTTAAGTGGCAGTCCACTTAAAAGTTTTCTTGTCCAACTTTAGAGGTAACCTAATGCATGCATGTAAATTCACTTGGTTTCCCATCCATGTGGGTGTGTGCTATAAAAGAAGGGAGAGTGTGAGATATTGGCAGCCGGCTTTGAGGGGGATTGGGAGAGATTTCCACCATCGTTGCTCATAATTTCTTCCTCATTGTAGTCACCACTTTGTGTCCTTTGTGGGTACTATATAGAGAGAAACCTAAGAGGGTAAAGAGAGCAACCAAAAGTGAAGGAAGTTTTGGGCCGAGTTTGAGTCGGATGGTGTTCGCTTGATTGATTTTTCTGAGCCCGGATAAATATTTCTCGAAAATTTCCTCGACATTATTATTATTATTATAAATACTACGAACAGTGGCATATTTTAAAGGAAATTGTAAAGCTTTGAAGAGGGACCGGGCCTTACCAAAAGATAAAGCGAGAAAAAGGTGGAACTTACCCATTCAAAAAAGGAAGTAAAAGAAAGTTTTACACTAAAGCAAAACTTAGCCCGGGGCTCCCTTCTAAAAATATATATATATTTTTTTTTTCCTCATCTTTTCAATCACTTTTTCTAATAAAATAATATTATATATCAACTCAAATTTTTTTCTTTTTTTTTATCACACATTTTTTAAAAAAAATAACTATTTCAAAATATCTTTTTGCACAAACTTAATTTTAATGGAGTCCAAACAAGCGCTTTAATATGTTTCAACGATTAACATGTTTTCATGTCAAATTTCTATGGTTGGTTTTATTGATTTTCACCTACTTTGCCAATTTATGAATTGTGTTGAAACTGACAGATAGAATTCATGAATTTAGGTAGAAGATAAATATACTTTTATTATTTTTGCATTCCTAGATATTCATGTTGAGAATCTAGTGAGTTCATATGTTTGGATAAGATTGATTTTATTCGAGTGAGATTATTTATTAAATTTGAGAAATTCGATTGGCAGCACAAATGAAATAAATATTGTCTTAAGTAATGCACGATGTTAAAGGCCTATATGGTTCCACTTCTTTTTGAATTAAAATAAAAAATAGTGTCGTTTGAGGGTCCCATTCCTGAGGGAGTTAGTCAAAAATGGTAGGCTATAACGTTATAAAAATTGATTTTGCTCCACATTTAAGTGCGTCCGACAAAGTCCAAATTAGAAAAAACTACAATGAAATCGTGAGTTTTAACATCTTGTTATCATCGTTTTTTCATCAATCAAGTTTGTGATCACTATTCCAATTCTTTAATTAAAATTTAATCGTTAATAAAAAATATTAACCATTTAAATTGAATATTTTAAATTTTCAAATAAAAAGTTATGATTAATTTAAATAAATAGTAAGCAACACATTCTCTTGGGTTGACACTTAAAACTCGAATTTACCATATTACTCATCGTAATATCTTGCACTTGCAACCAATGCGATAATGTCGTTGGGGTGGTTATATACTCAACACAGCCTCTTTTTTTTTTTCCTTCAAAATACAAATTAGTAGGTGATTGTCAAAACACAAAAGACATTGTAACATAAAGATTACGCAAATCGAATACTCAAAATAAGTCAAATAAACTTACTTTTGGAAAGTACAATTATGACTTGCTTTTTAGAAAAGTAACTTTTAAGCAGAACCAAACGTCTATTTATTGGTGATTACTGAAACTGGTGAAGGAGGAGAAATGCTACCGGTCAAAAGCGCTATCTCATCATCGACAGAAATGTCTACAACCTCGACCTTGTGAGAGTTCAACTTTTCATTCTGAATTACTCGTAAAGCCTCCAGCACTTCTTCCATTGAAGGCCTCATATCTCTTTCCTGCTGCAAACACCGAAAGGCCAACTCTGCAACGAGTGTAATCATCCTTCTCGTAGTACAATCCGTCTCAAATCCGAGACTCTGATCGACCAACTCATGCAATGTACGATTTTGAATTTTGTTTATAGCCATGTTGGATAAGTTGATATCGTGTCGGCGTCTGTTGGTATCCACAGCTTTTAATGAAGACACGAGCTCAATTAAAACCACCCCAAAGCTATAAACGTCGCTCTTTTCTGTGAGTTTGTAGCACTGGTAGTATTCGGGATCGACATAGCCAGGCGTCCCTTGTGGAGCAGTTGACACGTGTGTAACGTCATTCGGGAATATTCTGGACAACCCAAAATCGGCAACTTTTACATGGAAATCACTGTCCAGGAGAATGTTGTTGGTTTTTACATCACGATGCACAATGTCCGACCTATGGAGATAAGCCAGTGCATCAGCTGTTTCAATGGCAATATTCAACCGAATTGGCCAAGATAGCAAGCCAGATTTCGCCCATTTTCCGTGCAAATGATCAGCCACTGTTCCATTCGGTATATACTCGTAGACTAGCACTAGGTCTCGGCTACTTTTTGATGTGCATCCATACAGTGTCACAAGGTTCTGGTGTCTTAATCGAGTTAGGATCTCGACTTCGTTCCTGAACTGCTCTACCCGCTTGAAATTGTTCTCATATAGACGCTTCACTGCAACTACACGACCATCACGTAGCATACCTGTTTGAGAAATGGTGAAGTCACTTTGTTTAATAGGGTTGATTAGGGAGTGAAAAAACAAAGAGATGAATGCCCGATACGGCGATACACCTATGTTAAAACAGATCGATGGATAAGTGAACAATTTATTAGACTCTGCATAACTAAACACTAAAAGTTGCCTCTAGATTCTGTTCTGGCAGGCTGTAAAAGGTAAGTAAGCTAAACTTCACACCAACCACATATCAATTCAAGAAAGATGAAATAAGCAACTACGCAAACGGGGGCTTGTGTGAAAATTAGAAGGAATTTCCTACTTTTATCCATGCGGGGGGGATAGCATGAGAAACAAAAGGGCTTGTAATCATACCATAATACACAGTGCCAAAACCGCCATCTCCCAATTCTCTCGAACGATCAAAATTATCGGTAGCTTCTTCAAGATCACAGTAGCTGAATATCTGCACTCCCAAATCTGAGCTGTCCCAACTGAGATCTGTCTTTGGAGACAGATAAGAAGGGATGCTGGGGGTAAAAGTAGTCAAAGGACGACTCGAGAGGCCCCTGTTCAAAGGAGAAATTATTACGTCCTTGCCAATAGTTTGGGCAGAGTTGGCAGCAAGCCGCAATTTTCTGCGCTGTTTACAGTAGAAAATTAACCATCCTAAGCCAACACCAGCAAGAATTGCACCTGCTATGGAAGGAACTGCAAATGAATATATAAAGATTAAAATTCTTCTATTCAAGCCTAACATGGAGAAAATCACAAATAAATTGTCATGCTAGAATGCAATCATACCTACGTTCATTCTTGGTTTATTTCTATCATCATTTCCTGCACTAGCCATGAGATTCAAAATATCAGTTCCAGGGGCCAAAGCAAAATTCCAGAGCAGAAACGAGGATGCTAAGGTGGATACATGATTATGCTAAATGAATAGTATAGTAAAAAATGACGATGAATTAAGAGAAGGGTGTCATAGGTGATTGAGACATGTATTGCATAGACTTACATAGTCGTATGTTCATAAGAAATACGTGTTCTAACGAATTCTTGTAGTCGATTTATTATTGATTAGGAATTGTTTGGCAAGATTTCTGCTTCGTGTAGAAAAACTTTACGAGGAATCTACCTTAATTAGTGTTTTGAAACTAATTTCTAAAAGGTTTTATCTCTCATTTGCCCGAAAATAACTTTTAAATTTCATTTCAAAACCTCCTTTTGACTTCTCAAAACTCATGCCAAACGGGTCTTAGGATACTGCTCTAATCACTATGTAATCAGCATCAGCAGAAAATTATAATTAAAACTGATGTAGCATGAAACAAGAAAATTTATGATTCTATACAGGAAAATGGTATAAATAATTCATCCAATAACAATCAAAGTACCATACTGAATTAAACAACAAACAATTACGACGAAATCATTATTCATTACACAAAACTTCCAAGTACCTGGCGAAGATGTCGAAGCATTTCGAGTAGCTTCCGGTGGAGGAGCCAGTGCAGAAGGACAAAGCTTATCATCACAAATACAAACGGGTTGACCCGAACTCCTATCGAACCCGCATTGCCCACCAGATCTATTACACTCTGAACATATACTCTGGTACGGGTCATTATACTTCACACTGAATCCCACCTTTAAGGCCTCGCCAAGATTTATTCTTGCTCCGGTCAGTCCCTCGCCCGAACCATTCAAAACTGGAACCCTAATACTAACACTACAGAATATGAATCTGAATATCGGGTCAGTTGGAACCGGCCCGATTATATAATAAGAATCTGTAAAATTCGAAATACTGGAACCGCAGTTGAAATGATTTTGAGGTTTCACTGACATGGGGGATCCATTGCAACCGTAGATTAAATTTAATACTTCGTTTTCGGGGCCTTCGTAGTGAAATAGAGCAGAATTGAGTGTAGAGTTGTGGAATTCAGAAGGGCAGGGATTGTCGTAGAGGAATGAAGGTGCAAGGATCATGAATTTCTCGGACTGGTTGAGGTGGAGAACTCGGTATGCCACTGAGTTCTGGGTGAGTTCGGTGATGATGTTGTCGCGGCAGGTGAGAGTGAACTCGGGGAGGCCGCAGTGTGAGGGGCGGTCGCCGCCTATGAATGGGTAGATGATGTTTCGGATCGTTCCGCATGAGAAGGTTCGGTTGCAGTTGGCATAGGAGGAGGTGGTGGTGTTGGCGTGTTGGGAATGTGCCGCCGTAAGGATGGTGGCGATGAATATGGTGATGAGAGAGAAGAGAGAGGGAGAGGGAGGCATGGCGGAGGCGGGAGGCGGAGTAAAAGTGAAAAGTTGGTGGCATTTTGGAGTCTTTGAATATTGAATATTTGACCGTTGAATTAAAGTTTTTTATTTGAATGTTGTGGTAGCTGCCTTTGGTTGACTCTAATGGACTAATTGGTGAGTCTTTAAGTTAATAATAAAAATAAATTTTATATTACACGTAGTCTAATCTTTGCTTGTAATTTAAAAACATTGATAAAATTTTAAGTCATAATTAATAATTATTTTAATATATTGCACGAATTTATAATTTTTATCAATTTTTCAATCGTATATTTTATTAATTTTTATTAAAATCTATTAAAAAATTGATTTTGAACAAAATCAATCCAGAGTGGAAAGTTGGAAATATGTTTGTGGTGTCAAAATCTCGTGCATGAATCGGCCATAAGTTTTGACACAAGGATATTAGTAGGCACGAGGTTTCTAACTTTTTGAAAAGAATATATTATAATGTCTTTTTTTAATGAAAGATAACTAAAAACCATATCGAGAAAATCTACCTTTAATTTCATGGATCAGATTATGTGTGGAGAATGGATCTATTAGGGTTGTATTTGACGATGTGCTAAACACATATGAAAACTATAAATAGAGTTATGGTCTTCAATTCATATACAACTTCTCATTCTTTGTATCATCTCATCGATACAAGAATACAAGAGAAAGCATGTTGAAGAGCAAGATCCAAAACCTACAATAAGAAACAAGGATTGAAAAAAATAAGATTCAAGAAGAATGATTTGAACAATTAAATCGAAAAACAAGATAATCAAAATTATAAAGTAAGATGTCAAAATTAAGAAAAAAAAATCAAGAACCAAAAAAACCAATAATTAAAATTCAAGATCCAATAATAAAAAATTATTTCTAAAGAATTAAGGTTTATTCCACATTATTAATTTTCTTGATGATTTGACATGGAGGATCTTGGCAATAAAATAATTAGGTTTTCATAAAGTTTAAAGTTTCATAAAGTTTCGACAAGTGGTATCAGAGTCAACTGCATATTAAACTATTAAAATTCATACTTTGAATTTCTAAATTTTGTTATGTAAATTTTAACCCTAAAATTTAAAAAATTCAGATTTATTTTTAGAATTTTAATTAAGAATTTTTTGGAGTCAATATTTGTAAGTCAAGGTTTTATTCGCACGAAATTCAAATTTTAAATAGAATCGAATGAATAAATTTTTTTGGAGTTCCGATGCCAAAATCGCGTAAACAAACAAGTAGCTGAGACGTTTTTATTTGTTGTCCAGTGATTTGGAAATACAAAATAGAAATTATGGCCGAATAATTAGCATAATAGTTAAGGATATGGATTAATTTTTGTGTGATATTATGTTGTGTTGCTGCCTAGCCTATGTTAAATTAATAGGTGGTTGACTACGCTACAGGCGCTGCATCGATGTTCATTATATATTTTATTTTATTTTTTTGAAAAAAAGAATGAATAACAAATAAGGGACAATCAATGTTAAATTTTGGTACTTAAAGTTTATTTTGAATTACTAATTTTCTAAAATAGATTAGTTAAAACAATGTTATCAAAGTAATCTCTCTTGTCTAAATTAATTTACTTGGAATATTATGAAAGTTGTCAGTTGTGTGTATGTAACTCATGCGGATATTGACCGATCCAAAGGAAAGTTAATATTTGGTCGAATTATTTACACACTTGTAATAATAAATATGTGACAATTGTAAAAAATTTCATTATGTGAACATTGAATCGATCCTAAAGATAGACTCGATGTTTGACCAGATTTATTATCAATATTTGATTAATACACCAATGGTGCCATTTACGAGTTTGTATTTCTGTCAAAAGAATAAATATCAATATTGTGTTCGATCTCTTGTGACATGGTTCACCATTATTTGAAATTATTGATTTTTCAATACAGATTTTCATGTGA